>QANY01002283.1:18722-166119 GCA_003255025.1 Datisca glomerata
GGCCTTGGTCCTTGAGGGGCCTGCACACCGACCAACACTTATGTCTCCTTAATCCTCCCTTAAGAACCCAATATCATGAAAACCAGTACATATGTCCACAAGAAACCCCCAACATCCGCGACAGGGTAGTGAAAACTCTCGAAAATGAGATCGACCAATTCAACATCAAGATCCACACTAATGTCATCAACTACCCCGGCAATAGGAACCTCTGAGTCATGGCCACCCCAATATCAAGATCCACACCAACCACTAGAACCCTCTGACCGTGAGGTACCCCAACTTTTTTTAATTAACCACATTGTCTTGGACTTCTTTGATGGAAAGAGCACCGCTGGCTAAACCATGCCAATATCAGGGCCTACACCTACACCGGGTATCTTCTTGCTCTACTCCTACGAGTCAACGCCACCCTCGCTCTATTTGTGAAAAATAAGTTTGGTAATGGATGAACATACTTTGTGTAGTTGTCACCGTGTATCGGCGGGAGAGTGCGATAGGACCCTATGAAACTACTGAAACTTCTAACTAGCGGTTGGGGGCGTGAGGTGACCCGCCACAACTATAATGATCATGTATGTCAGCTGGGGACAAGAGAAGACCATCCATGGTTATTATGATTCTTATTCAATGACTCGGGAGGCCTAAGGAGAACCAACATGGCCGTCATAAACCTCACTCATTGACTGAGGGGCATTAGGAGGCTCACACATCCCCACTCCCTAAATCCATGAAAATTAAGGACGTCAACAAGTTGGGGGCCCCAAGTTTTTTTGGCATCCATAAAAAAAGGGGAGAGAGAGATAACATTAAGATCTACCACCCAAAGGCAGCACCTCGGTAACCCCCAGGTGAGTACCTCGGTACCCTAGAGGACTGCACCTTAGGGTTCTTGATGACAACGCCTTAGTCCTTCAAGATCCTAACCTCAGGTGCCTCGAAGACAAGTCTAATTTCTCGAGGCCCCTGTCTTCAGGGTATTATCAGGATTCATGTTCAGAGAAGAAGGTGTAATCTCCTTTGTTAGGCGAGGGGCATATCGAGTGTTTGATGAAGGAAAAATGGTGTTTTTTACTAAGAAAATTCATCATTTTTATTAAGTCCAAAGAGATGAAGAGATACCCTATAGACAATAACCCCAAGGCGGGAGAAATCCCACCTCAATTCAAACACGGCTCCTAAGTCGAGGTACACGTTTATAGGGTATCATCATACATATTTAGTACACCTCGACCAATCAGGGATTAAGGTATGGGTAAATGTACAAAGCCTAGTACCCAAAGAGTCATTCAACCTATGCCCAGCTGGGCATCATCATAAGAATTTAATGTGGTCGGTTCAATGGAGGCAGAGGAAGTATATTATGGTATACGAGGATAGTTGTCCTGACATCCAATGTCACCACCTGTTACATCGCACCCTGTCAAACCAATGAGAGGAGACCACGGCTGGGGGTTAGTTCGAGGTGGCATCCCATTTGAGGAAAAGCCTCAAACCGTAATAGGACCAACCTAGCCTCAAAACCAACTTCACACTATAAATATCCTAGCAAATGCACTTCAAGGGGTACACAACAAACTTTCAACCGACTCTCTATTTTACTCGCTTCTATCTCTTTACTGACTTAAGCTTTGAGGGGTAAAAATGGAGACCACCCTCCTCACCTTGATCTCATACTTTACCTTCTCTTATTTCATCGTGGAGAATGGAGTGGAGTGAACACATTGCTGACATAATCTCGCCTCTGAGATGTAGTCGTCAATAATATATAACATAAAAATCTAATTAATATTTTAGTACTATATATATATATATTATAAAAACCCTAAATAACTGATCCGATTACAACCAATAAAACTGAAACCACCACTTCAATTAGTTAGTAGGTTATTTGTAATCGAACCAAATTCATTGGTTATCTAAGTAACCGAACCGGTGAGTGCATAAAAACTGAACCGAATCTTATTATATACATATATTAAATATCAAAACCAAAAATAACCAAAGCAATTACAACCAATCAAACTAAAACCATTACTTTAGTTTGGCTCAGTTTGATTTTTTATACACTCACCAGTTCAATTTGGTTGGATTACTTAGATAACCGATAAATTTAACTCGATTACAAATGGGCTACTATCTGATCGATCCGAACCGCACACACCCCTAGGACCTAGGATATAACTAATTTTTTATCTAGATGGAATAGATGGAGGGTTCCAATTTCGAAAACCATTTAAGCAAAGTTCAAGCACTTAAAAAGTAAAAAAAAAATGTTTTGGGACTAACAGCATGGCTGCAGGAGGTTATAGTGCATTTATCCCTATTTATTAGTTGTTGCACGCGTGAGCTTGCTTTCATAGAGAAGCATGTGATATGGTGTCTTTACTTCTATTCCATACCTTCTTAATCATCAGAAGTCATTCATAAAATGGCTACCTAGTGCCTAGAATTACCAATCTCATTATAATCATTTTCAAGCCTTTGAAATTTAGGAGAATGGCAAGATGGCCCTAAAATAAAGTTTATCAGTAAAAATAGCCCACCAATTTAATAGTATGTAAAAATGGTCAACTTCTCTTAAATGATTTCTTTTAAAACACACAAAAAAAATCCTATTCATTTGTGCACCCCCCCCCCCTCTCTATCTCTCTCTATCTCCATCTCTATTTTATTTTTTGGTGAAAAATGAAAAAATTGGATGAGAGAGTTGCATGCCTCTTGCTCGCTCAATTGCATCTATCTCATCAATAGACAAACTGATCGTTTACTTATCGTTAATAAATTATTTACTTACTATTATACTACATTCTAAGGCCAAAAGATAAACATCATCTTTAGTTTATAGTCAATCATCTTTGTAGATGAGCATAAAAAAGTAAATTGGGATGATCCCCGACTAAGTAAAGAATTTATTAACAATAAGTTAATAAATTTTTTACATATTTCAGGTTGCGAAAATAACTAGTAAACTAAACCAATAACATAGAGGAATTTCAATAATTTCTGTAGATTTATTGTAGATTGGACAAACTTTTTTAAAGCAAATTGAACCAGTCTAGAGTAGAATTTGGGGAAATACCATAAATAACTATAAGGAATAAAAAGTGGTAAGAAGTTACTCACGGTGTTTACAAAACAAGTAAAAATGTAAAATAAAAAGTAGTCCAAAACTAACTTAAAAGTTTCTAAACATGTCATTTGTTCTGACATATGAATGGTTATTTTGCATAGAAATTAATAAAAAAATGTCATCTATTACAATTTTTGTTGAAGTTTTGTGTTTGGCTTTTCTCTTCCTTTTAGGCCTGATTCTAGGATATTCTAATGTGCGGGAAAATTTTTCCACGACAACTCCTGTGATGCTTTCAATTTTGAACTTGACACATTGCAGTAATACATGGCTTTTTAGGATGAGTTTAGGAGTATTTTTCTTGAAAGCACTTTCATATATTAAAAAAATATAATTTGAGATCATATTTATTTGTCAAGTGTTGTTGCTTGATATATATTTCAGTATAGAATAACACTTCTATAAGAAATATCAATCTAATGGTGAGTTTGAGAGTGCATCGTATAGAAGCACTTTAATGCATTAAACAATGCTATTCAAATCACATATACTTAAAAAATATTGTTGTTTAATACACATTTTTAGTATATTGGAAACACTTCTATAAAAAAACACATACTCTAGTAATCCTAAAATGCTTGATGCTTTTTAGAAAAATATTTATGATATTATTATGAAATAAAATATTATTATTTCAATCTATATATAAAAGCACTAACTAACACACCCAACTCTTTTTAACATGCTTTCGAGTACAAACAAATATGCTTCACAATATATTTAAGAGCTTCTTAAAAAAATAGATATGAGAAATTTCCAACATTTCACCGTTAGAACATATAAAAGTGTGTTTTAGTTGCAAGCACTTCCAAATACAATATAAAACTATTTTATTAATCTCAGTTTGATAAAAAAATATTTGATTTGTAATGAAATTGTTTATATGAAGACACTATTTGGTTCGCGTTGTCTTCTTTTATAATCATATTATAATTCTTTTATGATTGAATTACCATTTTTTGGAGTAATCTTTAAATTAAGATACAATCTTAGTTTCTACGCAATCCTAATTATAATTAGGGGTGTGCGTGGTCGGTTCGTTCAATTTTTAACATAATAATTGGACTGATCAGAAATTCACGGTCTTGTCAAACTAAGGACCGAACCGACCAATTATGTGCATATAAACCAAATCGCCTATCCGATTTTCATGCATTATAATAAAACTCACAATTTAAACCATAATATATAAACTAAACAGTAAAGAGAAATGAGAGAAATGTAAAGTGAGAGAAACGTAAAATGAGAGAAATGAGAAATGAGAAAAATGTAAGAAAATATGTGTGTGTGTGTGTGTGTGTGTGTGTGTGTGTGTGTGTGTGTGTGTGTGTGTGTGTGTGTGTGTGTGTGTGTGAGGGAGCATAAACGGTCAGTGCAGTCTGTTCGATCCAAAATGTAGGAAATTTTGGACTGAACCAAAAGTCTGATTTTTTTAAATCCAAGATCGAACCGACCATAATTAGCTGAAAAGCTGACCAAACTGATATTTTTTATTTGGTTTAGTTCAGTTTGGTCAACTTTTGCACGTGCCTAATTACAATCTTTTAAGGCAATTGAGCTATAAAAGAAAATGGGAGTAATTTTAATTCACAATCCAATTGTAATTTTAATATCAAACAAAATTACTTTCATATCCTCGTATGAAATTAAGCAAATACATGTCATTTCTTTCTTTCACTGCATCTCTTATTTTATTAATTTAACTAAAAATTAACTTTATTAAAATTTGGTCTAACTTATTTAGATATTAGTCGAACATAAATTAAAATTAGTGATAAAATAACACATTAGAATGTTTTTTGCCTACAATCAAAATGACATTTAAGTAACTTCTTATATTGACATAAATTTATAATAAAATTGAATCTACACCAAACATAATAATCATTAATTACTGCCCATCATTTTATAGATTTCCATGCAGAACAAAATATCACAATCATATTTTAAAAGTAATTGAATTGTCATCAATTAAATTAAGTTGATTATTCTCGATTTCACGAGCCAAAAGGCCATAAAGTTCAAACTTGGGCACGCTCATTTGGGCCTTTTGGGGATATTCCCAACCAAAGATTTATAGTACCGATTTCTTTCTCAATTCATTCTAGTGTTCTAAATCCTAGGCCAAACGTCCAAAAAAATTGAGAAATTGACAGGATAAGACCCCTCTAGAAGCCACATACCGATATTAAGACCCTGAAGTTGTTTCAAGTATTTTTGACTTTTTTGATATATTAGAAGACTTATTTATCCTTCATAGTGAAAATTTCCATTTGAGTCCCTCCCACAACTTTCTCTCAAAACAGTCATACTCTCTCTTCATCTCCTTCGAAATCCCTTGAAGTCTCTCCATTTTGTCTTCTATTTCATCGCTGACAGAGCTCACCAACAGAATCCATCGAACTTCTTTTCCATCCAATAGAACCCATCGAACCCACCAATCTAACAGAAATTTCTCTTCCCCCTAACCTACTAATTTCCCTTCGAAGGCTTTTTTAAAATTGTAATCCTTTGATTTTATCTTTCATCTTCTTCCATTCAGCTTCAAAGATTAGTTGCATTCCTTCCTTCCAGAGTAGTTCCTTCCTTCCTTCTTCGCGAAGAAGCTCGTGGTGCAGCTTGAAGACAACGTGCGATTTCCTAGGTTTTGAAAATTTCATGTCCTAGACTCGCTGCCTTTGAAAATTGATCTTGTACTACAAGTTTCAGTTCTGAACCTCTGATGTAGTGGTATCCATTTTCAGATTGAAATTTCTTGATCAAAGTTTCTCAAATTTGGGTGGTGACAGAGAGTAACTACGATGATGGAGAGAACAAACGAACAACAAAAATAAGTGTTGACATTATTCATAATTAGAGTCCTCACATTATTCTGTCTCTTTTCGTTTTGCTAGACCATTATCTAGCAGAATATTTCTGCTAGAACATGGTTTAACAAGTATTAATTTTAACACAACAATGCTATACCACGGTCTAGCATAACATTCTTACTAGACTGTGGTCTAGTGACCCGGCATAAAAAAATGTGTCGGGAATAAGTGAGAGTTTGGATGAATGGAGGAAAATGGAGAAAAAAGGCTGCCATGGTGAAGTTGAAAATCACGAAGAGAAATGGCGGAAAATAAATGAGATAGAGAAAGGATTTTTTAGTGGGGTCCATGTGGGTCTCTAAATAAAAAGGACAAGATTGACTTTTAACCACTATAAAAAACCAACAACTTGTGCCATGCAGAGTAAAAAAGACACAATGGAACGTGTTTATGCCCAAATGAGACGAACTTGGCTAAACATGAATCTTTTGGGTATGACATGTACTCAACCTAGCTTTTGACACCCAACACATGTTTTGGATAATTATTTAAAATATGATGATCATTTTAGGTACTTATTGTTCCATGCAGAGTTAAAAGACCAAACAAGACGTGCTTAGGCCCAAATGAGATGAATTGGGATAAACTTGGATCTTTTGGGTCTGGCATGTGCGCAACCTAACTATTGACACAAAATACATGTTTTAGATAAAATTTAGAGTGTGGTGGTTATTTAAGGTGCTTCTAGTACCATGCGGAGTCAAAAAGACCAACATGATGTGTTTAGGCCTAAATAAGACGAACTTGGTTAAACTTGGATCTTTTGGGCCTGGCATGTTCTTGACCTAATTTTTGACACCCAATACACATTTTGGATAATAATTTGGAGTAAGGTCATTTGTGTGCTTCTAGTGCCATGCAGATAAAAATACTCAATGGGACGTGTTTAGACCCAATTGAGATGCACTTGGCTAAACTTGTATCTTTTGGACATGACACATACTTGACCTGACTTTTAAAACTCAATACACATTTTGGATAAGAATTTGGAGTGTGGTGATCATTTAAGGTGCTTCTAGTACCATGTGGAGTCAAAAAGACCCAATGGGATGTGTTTAGGCCCACATGAGATGAACTTGGCTAAACTTGGATCTTTTGGATATGACATGTACTTGACCTGACTTTTGACACCCAATACACATTTTGGATAAGAATTTGGAGTGTGGTGATCATTTTAGGTGCTTCTAGTGGCATGTGGAGTAAAAAAGACCTAATAGGGCACATTTAGGTCCAAATGAGATGAACTTGACTAAACTTGGATCTTTTGGGCATGGCACGTACTCGACCTGACTTTTAACACACAATACACGTTTTAACTAAAAATTTGGAGTGTGATGGTAGTTTTATGGGTTTCTAGTGCCATGTAGAGTCAAAAAGATGCAATGGGACGTGTATAGGCCCAAATGAGATGAACTTGACTAAACTTGGATCTTTCAAGCATGGCATGTACTCGACCTGACTATTGACACCCATTACATATTTTGGATAAGAATTTGGCGTGTGGTGGCCATTTTAAGTGCTTCTAGTGCTATGCAGCGTAAAAAAGGCCCAATGGGAAGTGTTTAGGCCCAAATGAGAACTTGGCTAAACTTTGATCTTTTGGGTATGACATGTACTTGACCTAACTTTTGACACCCAATACATATTTTGGATAAGAATTTAGAGTGTGGTGGTCATTTTAGGTGCTTCTATTGCCGTGCGAAGTCAAAAAGACCTAAGGGGATGCATTTAGGCCCAAATGAGATGAACTTGACTAAACTTGGATCTTTTGAGCATGACACGTACTCGACCTGACTTTTGACACACAATACACATTTTAACTAACAATTTGGAGTGTGATGGTAGTTTTAGGGGTTTCTAGTGCCATGTAGAGTCAAAAAGACGTAATGGGACGTGTATAGGCCCAAATGAGATGAACTTGACTAAACTTGCATCTTTTGGGCATGACATGTACTCGACCTGACTTTTGACATCCATTACATATTTTGGATAATAATTTGGAATGTGGTGGTCATTTTAGGTGCTTCTAGTTCCATGCGGAGTCAAAAAGACATAATAGGATGTGTTTAGGCCCAAATGAGATGAACTGCGCTAAACTTGGATCTTTTGGGCCTAGTATGTACTTGACCTGACTTTTGACTGCCAACACACATTTTGGATAATAATTTGGAGTGTGGTGGTCATTTAAGGTGCTTCTAGTACCATCTAGAGTCAAAAAGACCCAAAATTAAAATTTGAGTGATCATTTAAAGATCTTTGCAAGAGGAAGAAGGAAAAAGTTCATTGGATTATCTTTGCAAAGGCTACAAGTTTTCTTTTCTTAGTTGAACTGATCCGCATCAACCTGTTGTCACATCTTCCCTTTTTTTTCTGTTGGAATCACGGCGTGCGTAGTAAAGGGGCAGAGTTTCAAAAATTTTAGTGATTGAAAAACAATCGCGATGCCACAGATCCCAAAAATATTTTTTGTGAAAAACATTTTTTCTATGCAGATCCATTATATATCTACACATTAAATTAATAGACATTCAAAGAAAATAATTTTACCACTTGAAGTCTATCAAGCGTCCTTGCTATCTTCTAATAACAACAACGAATGTTCGATTCCACGATAAACAGACTTTGAGGTCCGCACAAAGACCTTCCAAACCAATCCTGAAACACACTAAGATATGTGTCGAACACTAGGACGTGTGTGGGCACGTAGAATGAATCAAGAATAATTTTTTATCTCTAGATATACTAAACACATGAGATCTAGAGATTTGGATATGACTTTGAGACAGAACACTATGAGAGAATTAGAGAATTCGCAGAGCTTTGATTAATTGATTAATTGATCAATTAATTGCTTATGAGACCAATAAAATATTATCGATTTAAATTCTAGGTCAAGGCTCATTGGGTTTACGACTTGCAAATAATAAATTAATTAAAAAAATTTGCCACTGCAGTGGGACCCATTACAGTGTGTCACGCACTACTGTAGTCTCGTGTGACGCTACAGTGTGTTGCGTAATCCCTGATTCAAAATCAATGATTGGATTATGGCAGTTCGATATGACACGTGGTAATTTTTTCAAATTTATTATTTAATCAGATAAATATCTAAATAACAATTAATTCAAAATTAACTTATCTGATAACACATATCAATTAACTTCTCTGTTAATTTAAAATTCACAGATAATTTAATTCAAATTCCAATTATTATCTTATAATAATTTAATATTATTTATTTTCATAAATCAAATATATTGTCTCACGATTGATTAATTCATAACTAATCGATATAATTAATTAATTAGGAATTTTTGAAAATTTGATTAATTAATTTAATTAATTAATACTCAATCAATTAATTACACATAATTATCTCATAACTATACTACCCTATAAACTTAACTCCTTTTACAAGTTAGTCCTTTTCTTATGACTTGAAATATTCACATCCTAGAGTGTGAAGCATAGAGGTAGCTTGGGGGCCATGGACCCATAATTCTAAACTCTAATAAACAAAATTATTAATTAAAATCTTTAATTTAATAATCTTATTTATTAATTCTATTATTATTCAACTATAAATATGAACATAATAATTATAGAATATATTTACAGAGCAATCTCGTGTGTTCATTGATATAATCACTCCATATAGTTTCATCTTCCAATTATTGATTCGTAAATTAAAGTTTGTCAAAATTATAATTGTACCCTTCTAATTACCTCTTAATCCTTAAGTACCATTGATTCACTAGTGAACGGTTAATTTATAATTGTATTATAAATTTGAGCTCAATAACCATTCACTTCCAGAATTAACACTTAGGGGAACCAATATATGATCCGTCAGGAAAGCTTGAATTCTAAATCTTGTAAGATCATGTTCCCAACCATGCATGTCACTGAATCTCCAAAAACAAAAATCATTGGCCTGCTTTACAAACAAACCTTAACGAATGGATCAAAAAATCCAGTAGACATGTATAGGAGTTCATGACTACTCAAGATTAGGCTGATCTACATATGATCATCTAACTGATGTGTCATAAATCTTTATGATAAATAGTAAGTTAATAAATATATTAATTCATATCTGTCACATCCTATATAATCTAATTATATAAAGTATATTCACTAAGATGTTTATCAACATCAGCGATCACGGATCCAGATCATATGTATTCAAAATGCTTATCGAACCATACTAGCAACTATTCATTAAAGATTCTGTACTTTAATATGTTGCAGACCATTTTATTCATTAGCTATGATCTTAATCCTCTTGTACTAATACAAGATCATAGCTCATTAATGTATATGAAAATTTCAGAAATTTTTATTAATTATTCAATAATAATTCAGAGAATACAATTATAAGAAAAACACACTTTTTTTAATTTTCAAATTAAAAAAGTGTTTACACATGCTTTGAGGGCACTATGATGCCCAAAAATCTCTTACTTGCCCTAAAGCAAATGTGGCATCTCTCTTAACAACATATTCCACACATGACACTCAAACGATTTCGCTGGAAGTGTCTTGATAAAAGGATCAACCAGGTTCTGATCTAACGCGATCTTCATAAAAGTAATATCTCCTCAGTGTATAATCTCTCTTACAAGATGGTATTTCCTCTCAATGTGTTATGCTTGCCTTTCTTATGACTCCTGAATTTCTTTGAATTAACTACCACCCCACTGTTGCTATAGTACATGATTAGTGCTTATCCATCTTTGGAACTACTTTTAGATCATTATAGAACTTTCTGAGCCAAACCGCTTCTTTCACAACTCCACAAGCCGCTATATATTCGGCCTTCATGGTAGAATCTGCAATACTCGATTGTTTAATACTTCTCCAGACTACAGATCCTCCACCTATTGTGAATATTGATCCAGACGTCGACTTTCAATTTTCCCTATCTGATTGAAAATCAGAATCAATGTATCTAATGGGGTTCAGGTCTCCTTCTAAATAATCAAACATATAATTTTTCGTTCTCCGAAGATACTTGAGAATGTGCTTTACTGCAATCTAGTGTTCAAAACCAGGATTGATTGATGACAACTGGCAATTCCTACTGCATAATAGATGTTAGGTCTTGTACACAACATGACATACATGAGACTCCCGAATACTGAAGCATAAGGAACCTTTCTCATATCTTCTTCCTCATGAGGTGTCTTAGGACACTGTTTGGCAAGGACAATTCAATGTCTAATCTGTACTTGACATTTCTTGGAATTTTCCATAGATTCTTTCTAGCATCTTATCAATATAAAACGCGTGAGAAAGTGCCAAAAACTTGTTCTTCCTATCTCATAGGATTCAGATGCCTAAAATATAGCTCCCTTCTCCCAAATCTTTTATTTGGAATTTCTTAGATAACCACTTCTTTACTCGTGATATAGTTTCTAAGATAATTTCCAATGAGTAGAATATCGGCGTAAAGAACTAAGAAAATCACTTTCTTGTTTTTGATGTATTTATATACACAAGCGTCATCAATATTTTGTTCGAAGCCATATGTTTTCATTGTTTCATCAAATGTAAGATTCCAAGATATGGATGTTTGCTTCAATCCATAAATGGATTTAAAAAACTTGCATACCTTCTAACCTTGTGCCTTTTTTTCACGAACATTTCTGGTTGCATCATATAGATGCATTCTTCAAGAGAGCCACTCAGAAAGACTGTCTTGACATCCATTTATCATATTTCATAGTATAAACTAGTGGTTATGGATAATATATTACGAATGAATTTTAGCATGGCAACAGGAGAGAATGTATCTTCGCAATCGACTCCTTCCCTTTGAGTATTGCCTTTGGCTATTAGTTGTGCCTTGAAAGTCTCTTATTTCCCATCTGCACCTCTTTTCTTCTTGAAAATCTATTTACATCAAATGGGCCTGACTTCTTCAGGTGGATCTACAAGTTCCCAAATAGAATTGGGATACATCGATTCCATTTCTTGGTTTATGGCATCTTGCCATTTCTCCTTTTTAGGATCTTTCATTGCCTCTTTAAAGGTTAATGGATTATCCTTATAAGTGTCTGACACTATGACATGTGCCTCGAGTCCATGGCAAATATGTTATCTTACAATCCTCCCACTACGACGTTGCACCGAGATTTCCTAAACAGGAACAATAGTTTTTATGGTTTGGCGTTTTCATATAATGATGAAAATGATCTGATCTCATCAGATGCGAGTTCTTCAAAAACTACTTTGCTCTGAGGTTTGTAGTTTACTATATAGTCATGTTCAATAGTAGCATTTGTCGATACAAACACCTTTTGATCACTGTGACTATAAAAGTAACAACCACTTGTTTCTGGAGCATAGCCAACAAATATACACACTTCATACCTTGAGTCTAACTTACCAGTCTTAGGTCTAAGAATGTGAGTTGGACACCCCCCATATACGAAAATGACATGAACTAGGTTTTGAGCCATTCCATAACTCTTAAGGTGTCTTACTTAAAGACTTAGAAGGAAATACATTCAAAATGTAAGTTGTCATTTGAAGTGCATGTCCTCAGAATGTGAATGTTAGTGATGAGTAGCTTAATATCGACCTAACCATATCAAATAAGGTTCTGTTTCTCCTTTCTTAAACATCATTATGTTGTAGCATTCCAGGTGTTGTGACTTGGGATAGAATGTCATACTCCAGCAGGTAATCCTTAAATTCTAAATCCAAGTATTCAACACATCGATCTGATCGAAGTGTTTTCAAAGATTTACCTAACTGCTTTTCAGCTTCAGCTTTGAAGTCTTTAAAATCGCAAAGTTTCAGCTTTGAACCGCATCTTGAGTAATCATCAATAAAAGTGATGAAATACTCATACTCACATCTAGCTTGTACATTGATCGGTCCACAGATTTCACTATGTACAAGCTCAAGTGATTCTTTGGCTCTTTGACCCATTGCAGAGAAAGATCTCTTGGTCATTTTACCCTCTAAACATGATTCACAAACCGAAAGAGTTTCAACTTTTAGTTCTCTCAAACCATCATGATTTGTTAATCAATTTATTATGTCAAGACCAATATGTCCCAACCTAAGATGCCAAAGATACATTTCATCTTCTTGAGAAATTTTTTGACGTTTGTTACTTTTTGGATTTGCTACTTTAAATAATTCTGAATTATTTAATGTTCGTTCAATTGGTTTAAGCATATACAGTCCGTTTGAAACTTTTGTATGACAAATATTGAAACCATTCTTTGAAATAACAAACATATTATTATTAAAGGAACTATCAAAATTTTGTTCATGCAACAAAGATAAAGAAATTAAATTTCTAGAAAATCCCATAATAAAATAAACATTGTTCAAAACAAGAAATTTATTCCTAAAATTTAAACAAACTGTTCCTAATGCTTTTGCTGAAACGAGCGGACCACTATGAACTCTCATTATCACCTCGCCATCAGCAAGCTCTCTTGAAGAATCAAGCATATGCAAAGAAGAATATACATGGTTAGTGTCTCATGAATCTATAATCTAGGATGACAAATCATATTCCACTAAACAAGCTTCAAGTACAAATAAATCAAAATTACCTTTCTTTTTCAGCTCGAAGAGATATTTGTTACAGTTTTCTCTCTTCTAGTGACTTTCAACACAACAATGAAAACATTTTTCCTTGGGTTCTTTCTTCTTAGAGTTTGTTGTCTTTCTTATTCTTCTTGGCCTTTAGGTGACTTCTCGACTTTCTTTCCTTTCTTATTCTTTCTTTTGTCCTTACCATTGTTCTTCTTCCTTTTGTTACAATTAACAACAGTGGTAGAAGGCTTTTTCTCAGCAACATGTACCTCGCCTTTTTTTGTCATACTCTTGTTGAGTGACTCAAAAATCTGCAGTTATTCAACAATTGGGTTTTGTTGAATTACAACTTGTTAATAACATAATTGGTAATGAACGCAGAAAAAGTAAGTGTGAGTGATTCAAGTATAATTCTAACTTGAGTTTGCACATCAATGGTAGCCCCTGAATCTATAATCCAAGCATCATATTTATCCTGAATGTTTTTCGGGGCATTGGCAGCGGGCTCTTTAGGTTATTCCTCTATAAGGATAAACTTGTGGTTCTCACATATTAGCATCAAATCTGAATTTGATTTCTATCTTATAAAGTTACTACCATTGAATTTTTCAAGTGCAAGAAAAGCAGGAATGGGGTAGCGCATGGTAGACATATTAAGAACAGAAAAGAAATAGAACATGCATTATTCAATATAATTGAAATAAATATCAAAATTTCAGAAAGTAAATGTGATAGATGAATGCAACATATCAAACACATAAACTTAACAATTACTAAACCATGATAAAATAATCTAGAAATTAATGTGTCGTCTTAGGACCAGTCAGTTTAATTTTAAACTATTTGTGAGACATTTTCATCATTATTAATTAAAACTTCAAATATCTCATTTTTCTCTTTGAATAATAAGGTATTGTTTATTTGGTCAAGTCACACAATGCTTAATTGTGACTTTGTGAGTACAACCTAGTATTTTAGAATCCATGACTTAATTTAGAAAATATCGTCTTAGGGCCTGCGAAGTACAAAATACATCATTTAGTCATATCTTCATAAGAAGTCAACCTTGATATTGATACAGTTCGAAACCTTCCTTAGAGGGACGAAAACAAAGCCGTCTCAAGGTTGTCACCATAGCTCACGTTCTTGTACTAAGAATGGAGACCATAGGTCACATTGCATGTTAACCTTCTCTCACTCACTATTTTGCAAATAATGTGTTTCTAGTTAACTAATCAATTAATTACTAGTTACAATAACCCTGTAAATGTAATATTAATTATTAATCCAATGTAATTGGCCTAGGTTCGTTTAACCTTCTAAAGAGCGTAAGACTAATTTAGGTGAACTTAGAAGAACTAATTAATTACATTCATCTAACTTTAATAAAACATTTTTAACTAAAGTCGGTTATCCTAAAGGCCTAACTAAACACATGCCTTTGGAGTGATGTGATTACTAAGTTTAACTAATTAAAAATTAATAATTTACATGCAATTGATTTCGCAAAGCAATCCATAAAAACACAATAGGTCAATCCTAATAAATCATGTATCTACTAATGATATGCATGATTAAATAAAACAGTGTGAGATTTCATGTATGGCATGTAATCGACTAATGCATGATCATGTTATTAGTAAAATAAATAAATATTTATTTAAATAAATATAATAAATAAATAATGAACCGGGTGACTATTGGGTATTTCTAAATTTACAACCTTTGAAAAAATAGAAAATAATATAAAGCGGGTTTCAAGAATACATATTTTCAAAAGATGCTCATTCTCTATTAGTGATCATTCTTCATAATCTTCAAGCTTTGATCAAAACTCTTTTAATTAAGAAAAATTATTTCTCTAATTAAATAATCCCTCTTTTTAAATTAATTAAATTTGATTAGTCAAAAAATAATTTAATGACTTATCAAACCTGAGTCAAATCTAATTAATTAATTAATATTAATTTTCAAAACATTAAAATCGACAATTAACTTTTAAAATTTAAAGATAAAAGATACGATTAGGGTTTTCGTGAAGAATCACAAGGATATGACAACACGGTATCAAATATATGAGCCCCGTATCCAGGCAATCACAAGGATTGACAGCGGCAGTAGCTGCGAGACAGTCCACTGCCGCCGCCCACTCCCAATGCCACTGCCACCAGCGCCGGAGCTCATCCTCCTATTCTCCTATGCATCTGTCTCATGCATTCTTCGTCTTCTTACGTACGAAATTTTACAACATAATATTCAAAATAAAATTACAAAAATACTTATACCCCAAACGGCTTACAGAAGATCTAAAGAAAAATAAAAACAAGGTATAAACCCAAAAGTCACCGTACAGTTAACGATTCATCATTAACCATACCTTCAAAAAAACATAATCATCCATTCATTCACACATACCAATATATATATGGAATAATGTAAGAAAACCCACACAGCATTTAATGTATACATATTTAAGATCGATGTGATACCAATTGTTGGAATCGCGACGCACGCAACGGAGGGGGGATTTTCAAAAATTTTATTAATTGAAAAACAATCGCGCGCAACATTTCACAAAAAATATTTTTTGTGAATCCATTATATATCTATAAATTAAATTAATAGACATTCAAAGAAAATAATTTTACCTCTTGAAGTCAAGCGTCATCGCTATCTTCTAGTAACTTAACAAATGTTTATTTCCACGATGAACATACTTTAAGATCCATACCAAGATCTTCCAAACCAATCTTCAAATACACTAGGATGTGTGTGGGCACGTAGAATAAATCAAGAACAAATTTATATCTCTAGATGTACTCAACACATGAGATCTAAAGATTTAGAGAATGACTTTTGAGATAAAACTATGAGAGAGAATTAGAGAATTCACAGATCTTTGATTAATTGACTGATTAATCTAGGTCAATGCTCATTGGGTTTAGGGCTTTCAAATATAAAATTAATTACAAGAATGTGCAACTATAGTGGGAACCACTGCAGTCTACGCACAACTACAATGTAATGTGGCACTGTAGTGTGTCACGCACATCTGTAGTGTTGTGTGTCATGCACCACTATAGTGTCGTGTGGCACTACAGTATGTCACGTCAATCTCTGATTCAAAATTAGTGATTGGCGTGTGACAGTCTAATATGCCACGTGGCAAGTTTTTCAAATTTATTATTTAATCAGATAAATATCTAAATATCAATTAATTCAAAATTAATTTATCTGATAACATTTATCAACTAAATTATCTGTTGATTCAAAATTAACAGATCACTTAGTTTAAATTCAAATTATTATCTTATAATAATTTAATATTACTTAATTTCATAAATCATATATACTATCTTACAATCGATTAATTCATAACTAATTGATATAATTATTTAATTAAGTATTTCCAAAAATTTGATTAATTAATACTCAATCAATTAATTACACATAATTATCTCATAGTTATATACTTGCCCCAAACACAATATTCATTATGCAAGCTAGTCCTTTTCTTATGTCTTGAAACATTTACTCTCTAGGATGTGCAGTAAAGAGGTGGCTTGGGGACGATGGACTCATAATTCTAAGCTCCAATAAATCAGATTATTAATTAAACTTTTCAATTAAATAATATTATTTATTAATTCTATTATTCCACTATAAATATGGAATTGCAATCTTAATAATTACAGAATATATTTATAGAGTAATCTCGTGTGGTCCATTGATATAATCACTTCATGTAGTTTTGTCTTCCAATTATTGGTTCATAAATTGGAGTTGGTCAAAATTACTATTTTACCCTTCTAATTACCTCTTGGTCCTTAAGTACCATTAATGTATTGACATTTTGATATTAAATTTAATGAGGTTTACATTTTTCTTATAATTGTTCTTTTAAATTATTGTGGAATAATTTATATAAATATCTAAAAATTTCATATTCATTAATGAGATTATAATCTTATATTGGTACGAGAGGATTAAGATCATAGATAATGAATAAAATTTCAGCAACATATTAAAGTATGAAATCTTAAATAAAAGGTTGCTAGTACGGTTCACTAAGTATTATGAATGCGTGTGATCTAAATCTGAATCATTGATATGTATAGATATCTTAGTGAAGATACTTTATATAATGAAATTATAAATAGCTGCACTGATGTGAATTAATATCTTTATCAACGTGTCGTTTATCATAAAGATTTAATACATATCAATTCGAAGTCATGTGTCGATTAGTCTAAATCCTGAGTAGTCATGAACTTCTATGCATCTCTACTAGATCTTTTGATTCACTCGTTAAGGTTTGTTTGTAAAACAAGTTAGTGACTTTTGTTTTAGAGATTCGTGATATGGATGGCTGGGAACATAATCTTGTAAGATTTGGAATCTAAGCTTTCCTAACAGATTGTATATTGGTTCTCTTACGTGTTAATTATAGAACTGAATGGTTATTGAGCTTAAATATATAATAAGATTATAAATTAACCATTCACTAGTGGATTAATGGTACTTAAGGATCAAGAGATATTTAGATGGGTAAAACAGTAATTTTGACCAACTCTAATTTACGAACAATAATTGGTAGACAGAACTACATGAAATGATTATATCAGTGGACTACATGAGAATAGTCTATAAATACATTCTATGATCACTAAGAGTTCAATTCCATATTTATAGTGGAGAAATGATTAAATTAATAAATAATATTATTTAATTAAAGAGTTTAATTAATAATCTGGCTTATTGGAGCTTAAAATTATAGGTTCATGATCCTCAAGTTACCTCTGCACTACGCAGCCTATGGTGTGAATATTTTCAAGACATGAGAAAATGACTGACTTGCAAAATGATTTTTAGTTCTGGAGTAAGTACATAATTATGAGATAATTATGTGTGATTAATTAATTAAGATTAATTAATTGAAATATATATATATATATATATATATATCAAAAGTCAGGCCTAACTAACCTACAACTAGCACGTCTGTCAATGAGTTAAATGGGTCAACGGTTCTAACCCAATCCCTGCAACACGGACCTTATCAAAACGTTACTTGGGTGACATCCCACTAGTTATAAGTTAAGTGCTTCTACAATTAGTGTGGATCTACAAATATTAAAGGGCATATTAACATTTATATTGATTTTAAATTGCCACACACATGGTCTCATGAATTTGCTGTTTTGTTGGTGGTGGTAGCCTTCCGGCCAATACAAGGCTTAGGTAAAATAAACACAAAATAAAAATTGTTCTAAAATTCAAACTATCATAAACTATTAGTGAATATGAGGACTAGAATAAATAAGAAAGCTTACAAAAGAGATAGAACTTTAAATCTTCAAAACTTTATATATATATATATATATATATTTGCTGCAGTAGTGTGTACAAATGAGAGGGAATGGTATAGATGAGAGAGGGAGAAAGTATGCTAATTTCCGATTAAACTCGGATGCCCTCAACAAAGGGTGAGGCTTCCCTTTTATAATAAAAGAAAGATAATGAGAGAGAGAGACCAGAGAGGGAGGGGGAAAGATAGAGATAGAGAGAGAGAGAGAGAAACCTTATCTTTCTTTTATTTCAGTAACTTTCTCCGTCATCTCTATGTTCGTGGTGCCATCCTTGCCGTTGCATCGCCACCGTCCTTCAAATTTTGGTAAGCTTAATCTTTTTCATTCTCTCCTTAAGCTTTCGGTCTCTCTATTTCCTTCTATTTTCTCTCTCTGTTGTGTTGCTCTATATGATCTCACCCACATCTTTCTTATTTTCTTTTCCTTCCATGGCAGTCCCTCCATCATCGTCTTCTCTGAATCGCATCATCATCTTCGTCGTTGATAAACTTAATTTTCCTTTCTTTCTTTCTTTCCTTGTTTGCTCTCTGTATGGACTGCAAGTGGGTCTTGCGACCTAGTTGATTTTGACCCGACCTAGTTTTCACCCAAACATGAACCGGTTCAACCAGTTTAATTTATAATTATATTATAAATTTAAACTTAATAGCCATTCAGTTCTGAAATTAACACTTAAGAGAATCAATATACGATCTGTCCAAATCGTGTAAGATCTTGTTCCTAGCCATGCATGTCACTGAATCTTCAAAACAAAAGTCATTAGCCTGTTTTACAAATAAAAAATCCAATATACGTGTATAGGAGTTCATGACTACTCAGGATTTAGACTGATCTACATATGATCATTTGATTGATGTGTATTTAATCTTTATGATAAATGATAAGTTAATAAAGTTATTAACTCACATTGATCATGTCCTATATAATATAATTATATAAAGTATCTTCACTAAGATGTTTATCCACATCAGTGATCTGGATCTAGATCATATGTATTTAAAATGATTCGTTAACTGTACTAGCAATCATTAAAGATTTCATACTTTAATATGTTACAGATTATTTTATTCATTATTTATGATCTTAATCCTCATGTACTAATACAAGATCATAGTTTCGGTAATGAATATGAAATTTTTAGATATTTATACTAATTATTCAATAACAATTCAGAGAATACAAGAAAAATGCGCTTTTATTAATTTCTAAATTAAAAAAGTCTTTACACATGCTTTGATTGCGCTATGCCTAACAATTTCTTCACCCTACCACCTGCTTTTCTTAATTTACATTAGACATATAATTGTGTTTTAGTTCGCGGCTTTTCAAATATAACTTCTAAGTAACAAGAAGTTTTAGGAAGTATTATGGCATATGGTTGTCTTCCTTTTCTCATTCCAATTCTTAGCTTAGTATTTTTTTTTTATATAAAAGTTTGGCCATTGCATTCTTATATTGAAGGCTAGTATTTGGTGGGAAAAAGATACTGAATTGGAGTATTTAGTGGGAAAAAGATATTGAATTAAAAGTAGTTAGACGTTGAAGTATCGAATAAGAGAACTTGCTTTAGGTTGCTTGTCATATAGTTTCTAAGAAAATCCTTATACGAACAAAAAATGTTAGTAAGAAAATGATAGCATTTCGTAAGTTACGCAAGTATTTATGTAAAGATGTTTCTTTATTTACTAGGCTTGAAATTTTTGTGTGGAATTGTATACAGGCTAGATGAAACATTTAAGATTTGAAAATTCACATTATTATTGATTTCTCTCTCATCTCTAGAGCTTTTCTCTTTATGCTTCTAGGGTTTCTTGATTTACATGCATCCATGCTTGACAATCTTCCTCGAATTGAGTGATGGTGTCAAGGATCTTAGTGTTTTACTATTCCAAGAGGCTGTGAAAGGATAAAATGCACACGTAGGAGCAAACCCTAAGGTATTGGAGTCTGTCTCTCTCTTACCTCATGGTTCTGAAACCCATGTTGTCACGAAGTGTAGACGTGGTAAGCCACCGAAGACTGTTGCATCATCATCCCAGGTTGTTATAGGCAGTTTTCCAGATTTAGAAACCTTTTCTAAATATGGAAAAATAGTTGTGAATAATGTTGTTGCTAGTCCAGTTTCTTCTCCACGCGAGGATCATGTTTCTCCTTTGGCTAAGGATGTCCCATGAGCTTCTACTAAGTTTATTTGGAACCTAGATAATGATTATTAATTTCCTGCTCTACCTTTGAACTAAAAAATAGAGCATATTGTTGCTAAGAATAATAGTGTACAAAAACTTGTGAAAAATCTTACTGATAACCTAGTCTATAAAACTTTATCAACTAGGAGGTTAAGTATGCTACCGGATCTGACATGAATCCAGTTTTACCTGGTTCAATGGGCACTGTAAAGGCCAAGTGGGTGGATAGGGTTAGGAAACCTAATGTTCATTTGCTTATCCAGGATGTTAAGCCATGCAAGGATACAGCCAGTGGAAAATATAAGATTCATGATTTGATTCTTGAGGAGGGTTTGAAGTAGTGGAAACACACTTTAGTAGGCTATTTTCTTGACAAGAAGCCTTCATTCAATGTTATTAATCAACATACCCTGAATCTATGGAAAAATATAGGTTTACGTGAAGTTGCTGAGACAGACAATGGTTTCTTCTTTTTCATTTTTTCAACTGCTACTAAAAAAGATATCCTTAAGGGTGGGTCGTGGTATCTCTTAGGCAAACCATTGATTCTCATGTAGTGGGTTCCTCATATAAAGCTTAGTAAGGAGGAGATGCATCAGATCCATGTATGGTTGAGGCTATGGAATATCCCTTCCATCCTCTGGATATAGAATGACATTAGTAACTTGACTAGTATCATAGGCAAGCCACTTTTCTCGAACGTAGTGACTGTAAGTGTCACCAAACTTTCCTTTGCTCGGGTTTATATGGAAATAGACTTTTTTCTGAGCTTCCCATGGTTCTTGATATAAGCTTATGGAATTGATTATGCCAATGTGAATGTGGAATATCTCAGTATATCTAAGAGATGCAAGTCTTGCCAAGTATATGGTCATGACTACTCTTAACAGGTTGAGAAGAAGAAACCATCTAAAGTCCTTAAACCTGTACCTAAGCGCAGGCAGGAATGGATACAAGTTACAAGGAAAGGTAAGGAAAATGTTAATGAAGATCTTCCAATCTGTCTTCCTAAGAATCTGGAGGATAATAATGATAGTCTAATTGAATTTGAACATGCTACTGTTCAGGATCCAGTTGTTGCTCAGGAACATATTATTACTCAGATTGTGCATTCTGAAGGTTCTAAACATGTGGAGAAGAGTCATGTTCATACTGTGTAGATGGAGAAGAACCAAACTTATACTAAGCTTATGGATATTCTTACTGATCTTCAAGTCCTTAGCCCATAGGATAAGGAACAAGACAAGAACTATGGCTCTGGTAATTTAGCTTCTTCAGGTTCTACCATAAGTGCTAGGTGAAGGCAAAGACAAAGACAGCTGGCAGCCAAGCTTAGGGCTTATGGTGCTAGTTTGGAAAATTTCTTGCCACAAACCCCTCTTAAATGATAAACTTTGCATGCTAGAATGTTCGAGGTTTTAACAAACCTAGGAAACATTTAGAATTAATAAGGGTTTGTAAAGAGTATCAGCTTGATTTATGTGCTTTAGTTGAAACAAAGATCAAATTTAAACATTATCACAGAATTGTTCAATCTATTTTTCCTAACTGGTTAGTTCTGAACAACTAATCAGTTGCTGCTTTTAGGAGGATTTGGATTGTCTATAATCTTGCTCTTTTTTATATTTTAGTTATCTTATGCACTCCTCATTTGATCTACTGTTCTACTAAGATTCTTCAACATGAGAAGGAATTTGTTTGCACTATTGTTTATGGTTTTAGTTAAGCTATCCAGAGACAAGACTTGTGGGAGGATCTTATTAATCTCAATACATCTTCTCCTTGGATTATTTTGGGAGATTTTAATGAAATCATTCACCCAAGTGATAAGCTAGGAGGGTTTATCCAGTGGGATGAGGGAATGAAATCTTTTGCAGATTTCCTTCACAACATTGGAATGACATATCTTAGATACTCATGTCAATTTCTTACATGGAGATGCAAGAGGGATAAAATTGTTAACTTGTGGTTTGATAATGATTTAGAGTTTTGTAATGGTGATCTCAATTCTGCTAATACTGTGACAGGTGGTCTTAAGCAGTGCTTCTGGTTTGCATCGTAATGTGTCCAAGTGCAGTCTTTTCTTTTCTGGTGTGGATACCTATGTGCAAGATGTTATTTTGGTAGAAATTGGTTTCACAAAAGACACTCTTCCTGTTAAGTATTTAGGGATTCCCCTAATATCTACAAAGCTTAATAAGGCTCATTTTGAAGTGCTTGTTGAGAAGATTATAAAGAGGACTAAGGCTTGGGAAACATTTCGTAACATATGTAGGTAGACTCTAGCTTATTAGATCAATTCTCATGTCCATTCAGGGGCATTAGTCTAGCCTTCTTATCCTGCCCAAGTCAATCATGAAGAACATTAACTCAGCCTTAAGGAATTTTCTTTGGAATAATAATATTGCAAAGGAATCTGGTGAAAAAGTTCCATGGAACCTTGTTTCTCTACCTGTGGACGAAGGAGGACTAGGCATTAGAGATTTAACTACATGAAACAAAGCTGTTATTTTCAAAAATTATTCGAGAATTGTGACCAAGGCTAAGGATTCTCTTTAGGTTACTTGTGCTATCAGAATCTCTTGAAGAAACACTCCAATTTTACTGTCAAGCAATTTGCTGATCCTTCTTGGTCTTGGAGGCAACTCCTCAAAATCATGAATGATATGGCTCATTATTGCTTTGTTAATATTGGAGATGGTACTGATTTGTCATTCTTTATTGATCATTGGCATCCGAGGGGTCTCTTATATAGTATTGGTGGTCCTAGTTTGGTTTTGTGTCCAGGCTTACCTCTCAACTCATCCCTCTTTATTTTAATCAGAGGAGGCAGATGGAGATGGCATGATAATAAATTGGCTACTGTCTTGGCAAACTATGGTTTAAGGTTGGACTTTGGCAATACTAGTAGCAATAAGGATGCTTGGACTTGGATTGCCTCTCACTCAGGTTCCTTCTCTATCAGTTCCACTTATTTCAGTTTGGCTCGGCACCAACAGAAGGTACATTGGGCTTACATTGTTTGGTTTGCAGGTCATATACTAAAATGCTCTTTAATAGCATGGTTTGCTTGTTTAAACAAGCTTTCAACCAAAGATAGAATTTCTCATTGGGGCAGTTCAAAAGGATTAGACTGTGTATTTTGTGCTTCTGGTTGTGAATTTGTGGCTCATTTATTCTTTGTCTGACCGGTTATACATAATATCTTGATGGAGCTACTTAGGAGATGCAATATGTTCCATACAACCCCTTCTTGGGAGGATTTTCTTCTCTAGATTGTGCAGGTCTCTCATTCTGATGCCATCTATGCTATTCAAGTTAAACTTGTGTTTTCTACCCTTGTATACTATACTTGGCGAGAAAGGAACCTTGGCGAGAAAGGAACATAAGAAGTTTTCTTGGCAAGATTTTAGATCCTTCTTTCCTTTTGAAGAAGATCATTGGCTTGATTAGAGATTGACTTATTTTCATTCAAAATGTTAATGGCACTATTCTTGATTCTGTCATAGATAGATGGTTCTCGGCTTTCTCCAGTGTTTTGCTTTTGGCTTTGTTTTTTCTTAGGGTATGCTCATTGAATTGTGTATTTATGTTTTCTTGGTTATAAAATTTACCCTTTTAACAAAAAAAAAAAGATTAAGATTTCTAGTCATATGAGATTTAACTGTGCTTAAAATAACAGTTGTAAAAGCCTTTTTACGGTAGGAATCTTAATATATTGATAATATAGGCATTAATACTCTCATTTCGTTAGTTAGGTTAGTAACGAACCAGATTCAACAGGACATTAAGATTAAGAACTTTGGATTTTAAGAAACACTTGGTTAATTTGCCTCATAGATAGAGAAGTCTGGTTCTGGAGGCTTTTGCAGATTCACCAAACCCCTGCTACTTGGGTTCCGAAGTCTATGACCATGTAGAGCATTGGCTGCAAAACGGGATGCAAGAATGGTTGCCCCCAGCCTGGCAGAACTAAAATTTCGCATGACCATGGCACTTCCATCATCAAATTCATCATCGTACTCTTCCTCTTCCACCTCTTCTTCTTCTTCTTTACGTCTTTGTTCTGTAAGTTTCCTTCGACAATATCTACGCCATGTAGTTTGAATAAAGCATGAAGCCCATGTCCTCCACTGTTGTGAGTAAAAACGGAAGGTGTGCTGCACTTGTCTGCTATGAAGGCGCCTAAACTGACTAGCAACAAACTTAAGCTCTTCTGCTTCTAAAGCAAAAGCCTCCACCTCAGTTAGAGCATGTACTGTCCTAGTTGAAGATGGTAAATTAGCACCAGATTTAGGGTCCAGTGCCCAGGTCAAGAGCTCCTCTCCACAAAAATCTCCCTCTTTCAGCAAACTCCGGTTGAAAAATCCACTTCTCCCACCATCTGTAGTTACGCTCTCTAGACGGCCGCGTATGATGAACAACATCTCATCCACTGGATCACCTTCTCGGACAATATAGGTACTCTCAGTGTACAAACTTGGCTTAAGTCGCTCACAAATGGCATCAAGCAACCGCTCATCCATGTTAGCAAACAGAGGAACCTGCACAAAACACCAAGGGAAGTTCATACTAAATCAGATTAATAGGAGATGTACTTTTTTTTTTACATTTTTTGACATTGAGATCCACTTGTTAAAGTGTCGTGAAGTTAGTAGACAACAACTTATACAAGATGATGAGACGTATAGTAACGTCTCCCTCTTTTGCCTTGATTATCGAACTACAAGCTTCAATGCCTACAAGCTTCTATACCTACATCAATTTTCGAGAAACCACAATTGCTATATGTACGCGCCAAACCTTCACAGTTTTTTTGTGATAGTAATGTAAAAATCGCAATATTCTAAACAGACTAATATTGACATACGTACCCTTCTGACCAAGTTTAAACATAGGTGTCGTTTGATATCCCTCCTTAGATCTTTAGGTAGACTCTGAACCAAGCTCTCTTCATCTACTCCTCGGGTTTCCAACCACTTGTATTGATCATAGCGCCTTACTCTTTCTCTAAGATCCTGCGGGAGCAAGCGATGATGCATCCACTGCTCGGAGTCACGCCTTTTAATCCTCATCTCTTCGAGACGGACCGTAAGAGACTGAAGATAGGTCTGTCGCAATTCCAAGTCACTTAAGAACCTTGATATCACAATTGGTTTTGTTTTTCTTCTTTTATTCTTCGTTTTCCTTCTGCTTAAAGTTAAGTAAAAAGGGAAGAAAACCATAATGATAGAAACAGCGATAATGAAGTAGTAGTACGTTATACAACTTACTTGCATATTTCCTATCAGAAGGGCAAATAGGAGGAGTCCAGAGATGGCTATGAATATAGAAAAGATAACTTCTCCAGGATAGGTACTTGTTAGAAGCCCCTGACCAAGTGTACTGCAGATCGTAGTAAAAATTTAATTTGTTAAGAATTCAGAGAACTTTATTATGTAGATATTATATTTGTATTGAAGAAGTGGACGAGGTAACATGCCTCAAATTTTGCAAGCCCCACCACAAGCAATAACAGAATTTAGGGAAAAAGCTTCTGGATTGAAGGATGCCTGATGATATAGCCTGTGTATAGATCCCATAGTTAAAAGGTGAATCATCGCCAGAGGCTGCACACTGACTATTAAGAACATTGTCACTGATGTTTCTCCATTCTGCATAGCCTTCCATATGCTTATTGCCACAATATAAATAATTTATGTTACATCTCCCACTACTAGTGCATGCTCCCCGCCAGCACGTGTCGTTTCGTTCTACAGCTAACAAGTACCAGAAAGCCCCAGCAATCTGTTACATTTCATCCTATGAGTTGAACTCAATCAATCGGTTGGGATCATGGTATTATGGTCGAATGGAAGAATAGAAGAACAGAAGAAAGTTTATTGTCTAACAGGATAAAGACACTTACATGACTAGCAAGCATGTATAAGAGCAGGTAATAAGCAGCACCTGCCCAAGCACTCTCAGCAAATACGCCCACAGTTTTCTTAAGTTCTGTGTTTAAAGGTATAACTCGGGTGAACCTCGGAAGATACTGAAGAAAGACAATATTCAGCAATGCCTGTTTTGTAGACAACACCTCTGAACCTTTCGATCTTTGAAGGAACCTCCACACCACAATCTCCAGATGACGATCAGAAAACCAAAGTCAGAGAAACATCTTTAGATCTGGCCAAGCTAGAATGTACATGATATATAGTTACAACATTAAGACATGCATTCAAGTCGGTTGAACCTAGAAGGTGAAAGAAGGTATAACTGATAGAAGCTTTAGGGGTAACAAATTATTAACGTGCAAGATAAAAAGATACTTGAGCATTGTTTCTTAAACCTGAGGTATTGGTAGCACGGAAAGGAAATCCACAATAAAATAACGTTGTAGATATCGTTTAGCTATCTCTGCAGGATCTATCACAAGTTCACCTCGCCCAAAGACCCGGGATGATGGTGCAATATAGGCTGTGCGGAACTGTAAACCCATGCGAATAAGGTAGAAGGTATCTATTATTGTCCTTACAGTCGTTGTTGTGATGGCTAAACTTGTATCCATACCAAGACAGTATGATGCATGATTGAAGACAGGAAGATAAAAAAATAGAGGGTCAACAGAGACTGCAAGAATACAAGATAGGACAAAGAGCTTGTTCCAAAACAGGAGTGATTTATCTTGAGGATCAAATATCTTTTTCTCAGATACTTTAAGGTCTTCCGGGAACACTGCACGCGTGACCCCCGTTCTTAGTGATAGACCAAACATCCTTATTCCATCTGATCCTTTCTTCATTCCTTTTCTGAAGGACTTTGATTGATTTTTCTTTCCACGGCCACTAAACGGCAATGGCAATCCCTCAATGTTAAATCGTGCTCTCTTCATTCCTCCAGCAGTAGATGACAATGATATACTTGAATCCAAATAATCTAACCTACAGGTGCAAGTGGAAAATCAGATAAAGATTTTAGAGCCATCCCCATTTTTGTCCCCTTTTAGAGACCGTGCAAACTAAAGAGAAGAAAAAGCAAAGTTCAAGTTTCAATACGCATACAAACAATAATCATTGATCACATTGAGACAATATGACATTTGTGTTGCTTCTGATACTTCTTTCCATTGCATTTCTAAACTACTTGGCACAATGCATGAAGCACACATTTCTTGTACACTCACTTCGTTTTTTACCAATTCGTGTGGGACTGTGATTTAATATGCGATACTACAAATATATGATATGCTTGCACTGGCACATTTTTTTTATTCATTTTCTTGAATCTGAATTTAGTTTTACAGATTCTGCAACGAAAATGATAGCCTTATAGGTATCTATCATGAAGCCAATTGCAAACTTAAGATTCTTAAACATTCATGCTAAACGTCTTAAACTTGTCCCTTAAACTTGTCCATTGTCAATGGTATCAGATGAGTTCAGCGTGTTTAAGAGTTAATAGGCATGTAACAAATTTTCTACCTTACAAACTTCTCCTTGTGGCCACCAATTAACTGTGATTTATATCCGCAGTCAAACATTTTGTGGAAACAAAGCAACGCAACTTGTTCAATCCATGGTAAGATGCACTCTATTCAACAAAGGGAGTTCCTGCAATGCAGAAAAGTACATGTTAGGTATTGCTACATATCAGAATTTGGTTTTTAGAATACTACTTCTCTCTTTTAGGTTAGGATTGTTTTTTTCATCTTTGAAACCCCAAGTAACAGTTTCTTGCATTTATTAGGTAAGGAGAACGTGCAATGTAAGTGCCCCGACAATCTCCCATAGCGTTGTAAAATTAACTAAAGTTTATATAGCATAGGAAAGATAATTTTATCACTGAGCCTATTACACATCAGGTGTCACGATTAAACGATTACACAAATACAATAACGTTGCGAAAGGATTAAAGGATAATTTCAAAAGATCACCTAAAGGCCTACAAAAGATACAAGGAAGCAATCAAAATGAGTTGCAAAATACAACCACTAATGAGGCAGCCACACCAAGGAATGTCGAATAATCTATAGCAACCACAATCTATAGAACAGGAGGAAGTGAATACAAGACAGAGCTACAATTCAAACAAGCTCACATGATTTCAAAACATACGACAAAGAGCTTTCACAATCTGTCAACCTATCAAACCTGCAAAAATCTCGACCATAAAAGAACCCACAACAATAAAAAAAAGCACTTAATTTAACTCACTTTCATGCCCCATCATCGGTTCTAATTGAATCTGTCAATGTGTGGCAATTGATTAATCCTTTTGTAATCTATAAATATCCCACAATAGAGACCTCCCAAATCTTTAGACGATAAGTCCAATTGCTTCGCCATTCAAATTAAATGTCTTTAATAAGAATGGTGGATAATAAGTTTAACTATATCTAAATAACCTTATCAAACAAACTAACAGGAATACCATTCAACGTAAATTTGACCTTAATAAGAATGGTTAATAAATTTTACCACTGATGTGAAACGAGCAATTACAGATTGAATTCTTTCTTTCTTTCTTTTCTCTTCTTTTGCAATGACAAAACTTAAACCCATACGATCTGGTTAAAGATCATCACAGCATGAAGTCTTAATACATAAACTCCCAAATGACTAGATTATCAAAGAAATTGTGCTAAATTATACGTATGGATGTCGTTCATCAATAAAGCCAGACATAGAATTAGAAATCAACCAATAAAAAAAATAATGAACAATGTTGCCACAAAAAATAGACTGAATAAATCACAACTCAAGATAAAAAGAAAAGGCAGAAAGAGAGAAAGCTCTATATTTATATATCACAAGTTAAACATCATAGCATGTATGTTCAATGTTTAGCTCATCAATTATAACCATTGAAGTAGATTTTTTACAACCTAAAATCCAATTCACAACTCTAAAAACATGTTGTCCAAGCATAAAACTACCGTATAGAAGGATAAGTGAGTGATTCTTACCACTTTCTTATGTGAGCGTCCAAGCGGTCAATAATGGAGGACCCAACCGTATGGCTTTCTTGTAGAATCCTACAAGAAGTCAAAATTACACACCCGAATTCAGAAGTAAGCCAAACCTCAATGGAAGAAGCTTAGAGAAAAAAAGAACCACCCATATCTCAAGATTTCCTCCTCATAACATCGATATCTTAATAAACTTATTATATACCAATAATTTCATGATTGAAACACAAAATTTGAAGGGAAAATTAAGAAAATTTCACGTTGCATGGAACTTAAACACTCAAACCCACATACAAAAGGTATTAGAGCTCCAAATTCCTGATTCTTGATATGAATTACAAAGATCAATCTGGAAAAATTGGATTAAAAATGAAAGAACCTCTTTTTAAAGAGAAGAAAACTTACAGAAATCCAAGCTTTCTTGTTAAATATCATGTCTTTTCCTCAAGCTTCTCCACATCTCTCTCTAACCCTCTCCGTTGGAGCCTCTCTCTCACAAATACTCATACTCTCTCAATTTGTAGAAGTTAACACGTCAATTTGTTTTCATTTTCCTGGGAAAAAAAGGAGAGATCATAAACGAAGAAAGCAGATCACGACAAAACTCATATTGATCGTATAATTATAATGCAAGACAGATATTACATGCATTACGAGAAGAAGAAGGAGATGGGGGAAACTAAAGAAGATGATTTGTGGTGTGCCTGACTTAGAGAAAGAAAGAAGCAGCGAAAATGTACACATGCATGCAACTCCCATCTGTCTTCGTCTCCCTTCTTCTCGATTTCTCTTTCATCATCACTTAGAAACAAGAAACCGAATTAATAATATAAGAAAGACAAAAATAATAATCTACTATTCAATTTTTTCTCTTGTAAAGCTGTTTGTGTCTATCGAAAATTTTGTTAGTTGGGTTACGTAGATTTGAAATCATTTATTTCACCATCTCGATCTATCTTAACTTGACGTTTGTTCTATGAAAAGATGTCTATTGATTCTGCGGTGCGTGTTCATGATTATATTTTCTTCTTCATGTCATCTTTGTTTTTCCACGGAGAAGGATTTACGTCATATATTTATAGAATTCTTTTTTTCTCGTGGACTGTGAGATGTCGTGTCAAGTATTTTTAGGAAGGATATCAAACTTGACGATAATCTCTTTGATCTTTGATAGGCAGCGATGAAGATATCTTTTAGCACGCAATTGAAAGTTTTATGGCAGACTTCGATTATTGCCATATTTGGGGTGGTGTGGTTCCTACATATTCAAGCCACCTTTAAGAGTAGAAAATTTGTCTTTGCTGAATCACTTTCCTTGCTTTGGCAGTCAGTTCGTAAAGCAGACTATCTACTTTAAGATTGGCAGGATGCAGAGTTCAATTGAGAAGTTTTTTACACTTCAACAGTTTTATGTTTCAGGCCTCCTGGCCTTCCAGAGCCCCGTGTATCTTGGAAGTATTTTTGCGTCCTCCTTCATCAGGTTAGATTAAGATGAATACATATGGAGCAGTTTTTTATAGTCCTGGGCTTACAGGTTGTGGGGGTGTTATCTGATCATCTAGATGATTTGCTAAAGGTTCTTATACTATTCACATTGGCATATGTTTAACTTTCGAGGTTGAGTTGGCTGATGCTATTTATGCGATTGTTTATTCTTCAACTTTTGGATAGAGACAATTATGGATGGAAAGTGATTCTGTTTATGTGGTGTCCATTCTTCGTTCTAGATCTCGAAAAGTTTCCTGGCGTTGGCGTAATGGTTGAGATAGATATTTAAACTTAATCAATCAACGGACCTTGTTGCCACTCATATTTATTAGGAGGGTAATCGAGTTGGATGTTGTTTAGCATCAAGGGCCCCTAGTGGTTGAATGCTCCAAATATTTGTTCTTCATTTATTTCCGATGATGCTTATAATAGGTTTTCTTTTAAGTTCTGTTGGGTTTTTCTTTATAAATTCTTTTATTTTAATTTAATAATATGTTTGGTTGGATTAAATGATGAAAGTATTACAGAAATACTAGATGGGATATCCTAATACACTTACTGATTTTTATCACCAACAACTTTATATAAAAAAAATATAAAATAAAGGATGACTGAAATGTAAATTACCAAATAGCTCATTTGTGGTAAGCAATTGCCGTCAAAAAAAGACATTTTCACTTTAAAAAAAATTTCCTAATTTTACAATGCCATATAAAGGCAAATGTCAGAAAAAATACCCTTTTTCCATAAAAACCCCATAGCCTCTCAAACAACAAAAGATAAATGTAAATAAACAAAAGCAATGTCCATCTCATAAATGGGGTAAGAAATTGCAATTTATAAGGCTCTTTTATTATGTAGAAGATATATTTTATCAACCAAGTGTTTAAATTATAGTTACTTATTTCGGGTTCAATAGAAAATAGAGAGAATGGAGCGAAAAATTGTAGAAAAGTTGATGGAATTAAAACATAGGTTAATTGATAGTTAGATTTAACAATTTTATGTAAAAAAAAATTATTTCTTTATAATTTCCTTAAGTATAAAGTATAAGAATATAAAAATACGAAAGTAATTATAGGGGTTGTTTTATCAATTATGTAAACTAAAAATGTGTGATTTACATTTTAGCCCCTATTATATTAGGATCGAATCTTTTTTGTTGGGAATCCCAAAGACAAGGACAGTCCAATGATCTAGACCGTCCGACCAGATCTAACTGACTAAATACAGCTCCCTTGAGCAAACTCATCAACAGAAGAAAATTCTCTTTCATTAAAATTACGAAAAAAAATTAGGGTACTAAAGAAAATAGTAGGACCTACTAAATTAATGTCATGAATTTCAAAAACTTATACTTTTGTTAATTGTTTTTTTAAGAAACCAAATTATTTAAGTTTCTCATTACTTCAATATGTTTCATTTTCATTTTCATTTTTAGATCTCATTTGTTCGTCCATTTAAGGTTCAGATTTTGAATTGTCTTTAAGCGGTTTCTCTTAAAATAAAGGTTTCCAGTTTGGATCTACTTGAGTATTTAAACTGACTTGAAATCCAATATTGTTCGAATATGAATGGGAGATAAGGAAGAGGGTTTGCGTCAATGGAGGGGAGATTTGGAGGAAGAGGGTCTGTAATTGTAGAGAAAAAATGGAATATATTGGTTACGTAGTAAAGAAGGAGAAAGAAAAAGAGAACAAAAATTAATGGGTCCCATGGGTCTCCAAATAGAAAGGACAGTTTTGTCAAATTTTCTGTCAAACAAGTAGCAGTATGCATGTTCATTTCAATTCAATTTTTAACATAAAAATTGGTCTCAATCGAAATTCATGAACTTATTAAAACTATACCGATCAATTATGTACATATAAATTGAATGGCATGACCGTAACTGATTAGTTTGGTCGATTTTACGGTCCATCAAAAAAAAATTAAAAGTCTCATCAATAAATTTAATAATAAATGTTTTTAAAGAAAAATCTAAATTTTTCATGAACATGGATTTAAATCACAATAGGTAAACTAAACATTAAAGAAATACGAGAGAAATATAAAAGGTGAGAAATGTGATAAAATAAATATGATATATATAGATACATAGAAAATGTAGAAAATTTTTTACCAAAATAAAAATTCAACATTTTTTATAAATCCAAGACCAAATCGATCATACTTAACTTAAAAAATTGACTGAACTAATCATTTTGATTCGGTCCAGTTTGTTTTATCGGTTTTTGCACACCCATACCAAAAAGCTAGCTATCATTAGAAATAGAGTATAAGGTCCTTACTTCAGTTTTTTGCTTCACAAGGTCCTATTTCCATACAATAAAATATTTATATGAGTTCTAATTAAAGATTTGTAGCAAGTAATATTGCTTTGTCCATATCGAGATATACCCATCAAAATCTACCAAAATATATATTAATCTTGAGATTCTTGAAGTTGATGAGTAGATTTGAGGTTTGTTGATATACTATTTTTTTGTCATTTGAAGTCAGTAATTATAGGGTCCTATTTAATGCTAGGATTTTTTTCCCAGCATTAATGCTGGGATTAATCCTGACCGTAGGATAGGGTGAGATTAATCTAAATCATTAGATGATTTTTAAATTTAATTTCCTTTGAAACTGGTATAATAGGTTCCTATCTTCTTCATCTTTTTCACTTTTTCCTTCCCCTTCGCTTCAACCAACCTAGGGCACGCGATGATTAATCTATCCTCCAATGCAAACAACCAATTTTTTCCTCATCTATGAGAAATCTGAAAAGCTTCATCGTCTGTGCTATGTCTCCCCCCCCCCCTCTCTCTCCCTCATTCTCTCTGCTATGATTGTTTGTCCTCTTTTCCCAACAGCGTTTTTCCCTTCTGTTGTGCCTTCATCGGCTCCAGCAGGGGCATGGGTTTTGCCGTTAATGGTGGTGGTGGTCCAAGTTAAGTAATTAGTGGCTTAGCCCCAACGGTGACGGAGCTAGAGCCTTCGATTTGAGAACAAGGTACTTCCGTTGATTCTGATCTACAGCTTGAGAGGATTAATGTCTACTGCAATGAAGTAAGTGGTGGGAGGTTTATTCCTCGTGCTGTTCTCATGGATCTTGAACCTGGTACCATGTATAGTCTCATATATAATCTTTATGGTCAGATCTTTAGGCCTGATAATTTCATTTTTATCTAGTCTGGTGTTGGAAACAACTGGGCTAAAAGGCAATACACCCAAGGTGCTGAGCTTATTGATTTCATGCTAGATGATTATTCATCTGCTTCTCACGTTCCGTGAATAGCCGGGACATTGAGGAATATCCAGAAAAGCATTTAGGGAATCGGTCTGATTCTATCTCTGTTCGTTCCGTTTGAAGAAAGGAAAAAGGTGAAAATTTGTGATTGCCTACAAGGTATTTTTTAAAATACCTATGCCGAAGTTTAAATTCCCTTATGTGATTGTGTAATCTTTATGATGTGGTTTTGATTTGCAGGTTTTCAGGTTTGTCATTTACTCTAAGGAGCATCTAGATCTAGGATGGGTACGCTTTTGTGTCTTGTTTGCTTTGTTTTTGTATGTTTTGCTTTGATTTTTGTGCTCTGCTTTGTTTTTGTATGTTTTACTTTGTTTTTATATGTTTTTCTTTGATTTTTTATGTAAATCTATTTTTAATTTTATATTACTAGGAAAATGAGGTTGGATGAGATATGTCTCGAAAGGTTCCAGCAACACAGCCGAACCTTTATACAGTCATGGTCATTACAAGGTAAGCTGTATAGAACTATAGATGAATAAGTGGTATTATTTTATGTAAATCTTTTTGTTTTTGGTCATTGATGTTATTGGTGGTCTCCTACGCATTGCAGTTTCTTAGGGATTGATATTTACAAGAATTAAAAGTAATCATTATCTGCACTGAAACTATAAAACTTAGACTATTGATGAGGTGTGTGCTGACTTATGTGATGTTATGTGTTTTTTATGTTTGGTTTGCACAAATTTCGATTGATTGACAAAGTTTGATAAGTTTATATCCCTTAGAAAAGTAATGGTTGCCTGCCTTTTTTCCAAGTTGCATATAATAAAAAAACGAATGATTTAGCATGTTGAATGCATTTCAATTGGTTTGAGACTAGATGTGTGTGATGTTAGCTACCTCCGTAAGTTGATAGAAAGGATTTCAAGTCCATATACATCGTTAAAACGGAGATCGATGAAAAAATTATTAAAATGAAGACTGGCTTTTGGTGGTCAAAACTATATAATTTTTAATTTAGAGGAAAGGGTATTACCCTATATAATATTACTAATTGAATGATTTTGTGCTTGACAACCCCTATATGTACAGATTTTGATATATTTTAGAAATGTAGGTAACAGGTTATAGGCTTATGTAACTTTTTTTTTCTTTTTTTTGTGGAGGTTGGGGGAGGGAGGGATTTGTTGCTGGAAGATATAGTTTTATACCTCATACTTCTGTTTCATATTATGTTTCCGTTGAGGTACCCGTTATTGTTTAACTAATGAGGTCATCCTTATCTGATTTCAAGATTGCGAACCAACTTTGTACACATAATCTTGGCATATAGTATTGTCCCCTTTATTCAGTGACAGTTCTTTTTTATGAACCTTGAATCATGTATTTATCCTCCTTGCGGCTATATTTTTCCCTTATGTAGTGTTTACTCTATATTGTGACTTCACCCCTATCATTGATGCATATGACAAGGATGCTTTTATGAATTTCCTAAGCTATGACGAGTTTATGGGTATTGTATTATGGTTGGTTTATGGTATTCTAATTCCTCTATGCTTTATCAATCTTAATAAGTTCATGGTTTGTCATTGCAAACCACTTCCTGGTGGCAACTTGGGTTGTGGAGATGAATGCTTGAATCAAATGCTTAAAATTGAATGTGTTCGAGATACTTGCCCTTGTGGTGAATTTTGTTCTAATCAACAGGTAATTAGCTACCATCTAACAGCCTTAGATGCTTATAATCTGACAGAGATGTTGCCAACATTGCAAAACAATTGAAGCTCATAAGTTCCTCTTTGGTAAAGGCTTGTAAATCTTGTTGAGTGCCTTTTTGTTCATTGCTTTACCTGTCAAAAAGGGATAAGCTAACCATTACATATGAATATTAGCAATGATCTTGGTTTATCAAAAATATGGGTTGGTTTATTTAGTTGACTTTCCCTGAATTAGATATGAGAGTATAATTCATTGCAAACTGGTGGTCAATCAGTAATGCTTATATACAGTTTTCCACTATGGTATTTATAAATGATAATGCTAAAAGTTGTGAGCTACATTTCGTGCATTGTCTTATTTAATTTCTTTGAACAATCCAGGTAACTCTTTATTAGCATGGACGGTAACTCTTTATTAGCATCCTTATTGAATGTAGAAAATCTTTGATTTTTTTAAAAAAAAACTTACTTATTTTGACGATGAAGTCCTTGAAGAGAGCTTGAAGAAATGGAAGAATCTCTACGAATAGTACAAATCAGAGATGAGACACGCATTGCAACTTGATCCCGAAGATAAAACGGTGTAGTTGAAGTAGTCACAAAACATTACTAGGATTTGCATCATGATCTGCTACTTTATGTTGTAATATTTATGTAGTTATATATAGAAGTAGATTTGAAGTGTGATTTTATAGTGTTTAGAAGGTTTGTAAAAAATAATATTCACTTGTAGTGGTACTAATGAATGAGATGCTTCTTAGAATCTGAATGAAACGTTTTAATGTGCTTACGAGTTTATTATTTCATAAAGATTTACATATGAGATTAGTAAGTGAAATGACTAAATGTATCAAAATGACAAAGTGTGTGAAAATGACTAAGTATACAAAACTAGCTAAGCGGGTGAAAATGACCAAATATATGAAAAAACTAAGGTATGGTAATGACGGATTACATTAAAATGATTAAATGTATGAACATGACTAAGATATGAAAATGACTAAATGTGTAAAATAGTTATGTGAAAATTGCTAATTATATGTGACTAAAATGTAAAAATGGCTAAATGTATGTGAAAATGCCTAAATGCATGAAAATATAGCTAAGTGCATGAAAATAGCTAAGTGTATCAAAACAAGTACATGAAATGACAAAGTGTGAGAAGATTACTAAGTGAATGAAAATTGCTACGTGTATGTGGCTAAATTGTATAAATGGCTAAGTGTTTGTGAAAATGTCTAAGTATATGAAAATATGGTTAAGTACATGAAAATAGCTAAATGTATCAAAACAAGTACGTGAAAATGGCAAAGTGTGAGAAAATTATTAAGTAAATGAATTTTGCTTAGTGCATGTGACTAAGCTGTAAAAATGGTTAAGTGTATGAAACGCCTAAGTATATGAAAATATGGCTAAATGTAGAAAAAATGTTCATTTGTGAAAATAATCAAGTCACGGAAATGACTATTTGTATATAAGTGACTAACTGTATGAAAGCGATAAATGCAAGGCATAATTTTATGTGAGAGAGAGACAATTTACAAGTATATGAAAGGCATATGTGAAAAATGTTACGTTGTGAAAATGACTAAGTACATGAAAATAGCTAAGTTTCATCAAAACAAGTACATGAAAATGGTAAAATGGAGAAAATTACTAAGTGAATGAAAATAACGAAGTATATGAGCAAGTATATGAAAGTGTGTGAAAATGATCAAGTGTAAATATAAAAATGGCAAGTTAATGAAAATTGTCAAGGTGTGTGGCTAAGTGTAGAACTAAAACCGTCGGTATAGAACCAAAAATCAACACTAAAGAAACTGAAATCGCGTAATAAATACTACAACCGCCGCAATAGACACTAAAATCACCGTAATAGATACTAAAACTGCCGCAATAGACTCTAAAACCACCGCAATAGACATTAAAACCGTTGGTATTGAGACCCTAAAAGCCCAAACACCACACTAGGGCCAAACGCCACAATGGGAACCTAAACGCCAATACTACATGGCGAGTCACCATTCAAGACTAGCGTTTGGGGCCTGCTGGTCGTGTTTGGGTCCCAAACGCCAAACACACAGACGTTTAGCCCGTGTCACTGGACGCAGGCCAAACATCTATTATTGTGGCGTTTGGGGGCCTGCTGGTCACGTTTGGGCCCCAAATGACAGACACACAGGCGTTTGGTTCTAATACTCCATATTATACTTAAAACATGGATGGATAAATAAAAATAAATTTAGAAGTTTAAAAAGTTTGGATAGATTGATGGTTTGTAAGCGCGAGACGAATCATAACATAAGGGGCGAATCTACTCTTCGTAGAATCCAATTGGATGGATTGATGGTTTGTAACAAAATATATTTATATGCTTATAAATTAAAACATAAATAGGTTATTTTTAAAATTTTATGGGGTTATAATTTATAAAATAAAAGGTCAAATTTTCAAATTTCAAACTTTTAGCGGATATGTTCGATTTGAATGTAGAATACGATCTTGAGGGTTATACGTGTTTGTCAAACCGATAAGTAAGATTTACCAACCATCATAATATCATGACATATAATTATACATGATGAAAACTCATCTCGCTCGATACATATCACAAAATCACAACAACATTATCAATGATAACTTTTAACGAGTGTATGAATAACTGTTCAATTGTATCGAAAATCCTTACTTAATCCAATCTAATTTCACTTAATAATTGAATATGGTGAATGTTTGCATTTATAGAACGATTTTTTTCTATTTTTACTGATGATTAGTTCGATGTGCGGTAATTAATTAAAAAATATAAATTTGAGATATTTAGTGGCGTACAAAGGGAATTTTGAGGAGTTCACCAATATATTTCATGTACAAAATTAATAATTCTTGGAGGGGTTCACCAAAATTGACTTTATATTTTGGTGTTCACCAATTTCATAGTGGGGTACAAAGGGAATCTTGATGGGTTCACCAAAATATTTCACATACAAAATTAATAATTCTTGATGGGGCTCACCAAAATTGACTTTGTATTTTGGTATTCACCAATTGCATAGTGGAGAACAAAGAAAATCATGAAGGGTTCACTAAAATATTTCACGTACAAAATTAATTATTCTTGAAGGGGTTCACCAAAATTGACTTTGTAGTTTGGTGTTCACCAATTTCATAATGGAGTACAAAGGGAATCTTGAGGGGTTTACCAAAATATTTTACATGAAAAAATAATAATTCTTAGAAGGATTCACCAAAATTGACTTTATAATTTGGTGTTCACCAATTTCATAGTGAGATACAAAGGAAATCTTCATGGGTTTACCAAAATATTTCACGTACAAACTAATAATTCTTGGAGGTATTCACCAAATTATTTCATGTACAACACATGCTTGAGGTGTTCACCAAAATTTTAAAATTTATTTTCTTCGAAGTGTTCTTCTAAAATGTAGTGGGGTTCACCATAAATCTAAATATGTTGACCTCAAACCTCAGGGGTTATACATGTTCGTTAAATAGTAACAAATTATGAATCGATAAATGTAAGACATAATAGTGTGTAAAATGATAAATGTAAGATATAGTTGTATGAAAGAGAGAAAGAGATCTAGAATTTAGATCCATATATAATTGTACTATATACTTATTGATTTCGATTCTATATATGAACCGGGATTTAGGAACATGTTCGTTAAATGGGGAAAGATTATTTTACTTGATACTTGTTGTAAAAGCACAACAACATAATCAAGAATATATTCTTAAGCGTTTATGAATAAGTGTTCAAATGTTTTATCAATTCATTACTAAATTTAAATCTAATTTAAAATATAAGCGAAGGTACTTAATGTTCGCATTAAAAAATTGAGAATCTCGATAACTTTGTTTGCAATTAATCTAATATATCCTCATTAATTTTAAAAGATCGAATTTGTTGAAAGACCACTGTAAAAAGATCCTAAAAACTATTCTATTGATGCAAAACCCCCAAAAAACAACGAAGCCGCTAAAAATGAAAAAATCGCCAAGAACCGCCAGTATAGGGCCCAAAACCGTCGGTATAGGATTCAAAACCACAAGTATAGGTTAGAGAAACCGCTGGGATCGAACTAAAAAAGGCCGGGAAAGGTTCAAAAATCTCCGATATAAAACCATACAAAATGTAATGGGGTTCACCCAACACGTACCGGGGTTCACCAAATACGTACTTGGGTTTATCAAATACGTATTGGGGTTCATCAAATACGTACAAATTAATAAATTTTGAAGGGGTTCACCAAACATTTATTGGTATTCACCAAATATGTAGTGAGGTTCACCAAATGCGTAGTGGGGTTCACCAAATACGTACAAATTAATAAATCTTGGAGGGGTTCACCCCAAATATGTACTAGTGTTCACCAAATGTGTGTTGGGGTTCAACAAATATGTACTGCAGTTCACCAAATAGGTACAAATTAATAATTATTGGAAGGTTTCAACAAATATGTATTAGGATTCACCAAATACGTACTAGGGTTCACCAAATACGTACTAGGGTTCACCAAATATGCATAAAAATTGACTTTGTATGTATATGGTGAACTCATATACATATTTGATGAACCCTACCAAAAAATATTAATTTGTACGTATTCAGTGAACCCCAGTAATATTTGGTGAACCCTAGTACGTATTTGGTGAACCTAAAAAAAGTATATGACTTGTTCACCCCAGTACGTATTTGCTCTAAAAGTAATCTAAGGGCCATAATGGCCCAGCATCAATGCCGGGAAAATTTTCCCAGCATTGTATAGTTTTCCATGATTTTATGTTCAACATGATTCAAGGTGCGACAAAAACATACATAATTTGTAATGAAATATGTAAAGGGTCAAAGGATATTATTGAACGAGATTTAATGTATCTTGTTCTTTTTTTAAGCACACTAAAATTCTCTGGGGTATCAAATTATACATTGCATCTTAGGGTGGAAATGCCAGTTATATTGTTGAGAAATATTAATCTAACATTAAGAATGTGCTATGTAACAAGATTGATATTGACCTATTTGGGAGGGGAGAGTATATATGGAAGGAAAGATAGCTGGCAACAAAATTCTAGATACCAAGAATGATAATCAACTCCACTTAATCAAAGTAGCATTTTATTTTGAAAACAAGAACATATTCAAGGCTGATCTCTTAATCATGTTGGAGTGTATTTACCAAGATCATTCTTTGGCCTTGGAAAATTTTATGTTGCTCCATCTAGGGATGCAACACTAGAAGGATTGAAGTTGTTAATTATACTAGTAATAGCACATGTGTGTTGTACATGAACTAAGTATAAAGTCTAATATATGAAATGTATCATGTATGATTATTATGTATTATTAAACTTAAATTTGATTATCCTTCTATATATATATATATATGAATGTTTATATATAACTTAAACATACATATATATTCAAATATTTATTAACTAGTAAAAATATAACGAAAAAAATATCAAACAGATAACTATATAGTTAGATCATCATTATAGAGATTGTACAAATAATATGTAGATGAATCGTCAATAACTATTTCTCTATAGATTCTTCATTTTTATATATTATAGATAAATTACATATTAGGGATATTATGAATTATAAATATATTGTAGTTTATAGAACATATTTGTATATTATTACATTACAAAATAAACTATTATTATTATCATTAATTGTTGTTGTAATTATTATTACTATTCTCATTATTGTAGTCGTCGTCATTTATTTTGTTGTGAATTGAATATGAAAATTTATTAAGCAATAAATCTATCTCCACAATTAATTATCAGCGGGATATAGTAAATTGTTTCCAAAATTTAACTTTTAAATGAGAATTCAATTAATTAATTTACTTAGGACGAACAAAACTAATAAGAGTATGACATATTTACTTTTAAGCGGTCTTAATAGGATTAGTAAAAAATACATGGACAAAGTTATTCAAAAAATATTCCCATAAGCATGTCAATTTTAATATATTATCGATTATAGATAGTCATGAATCACGTATTTTACATGTGATATGATTATTGTCAAATAAATTGATTAATTTATATTGAGTAATTGATTTTTAGTTTGATGAAAACTAAAGTGATATAATTATAATTTTTTAAAGTTAGATACATAAAAATGATTGTATTAATGATATACCATCTTGGCATGAAATTGTGTCAAAGCATCCATCAATATCATGAGTATTACATCGTGTAACCATAACATAAAGCATAATAATTTAATATTATAGTAAGTTAATACATCAAAGCAATATTGAAAATATGAAGAACAAAATATTAATTAAGGATTATGTATCAAAGTCTTTCTCACTAATATGCTTTTATGAATGATAAAAAAATAACATAAATTCATATTTATAGAAGAGTACTTCTACCCGATCAAGTAATTGACCAAGGTTTAAGTGATCAAATGATTTATAAAATTACTTAAAACTTAATACAATTACTTAGTCGATGTAGAATTACTCTTTAAATACAGTATTGTTTTTGTCAAGGTAAAAATTCATTCAACTAAGAAAACTTACAAAAGATTGGCCAACCATATTGGTAAGGCAGACTGCCACAACATATGGTTCCCTCTGAAAGCCATTGAAGCTAGCTGGTGAGCTATCGAATTCATCTCCCTAGCAACATGAATAATATTAAATAGATAAACGATGACCTAAAATGTAAAATATCAGCAATAGTAGACGAGCTTTCCCTATCCTCATTAACAAAGACCAGATTCTGATTGATAACATTCACCACCTCCAAGGAGTCCCTAAAAACCTCAAACTCTTTGCAAGAGTGAATCCCCACACCATTCCACCCCCCATAGAATTGCTAGGGCTTCGGCCAAAAAGACATCCTCAACATTGTTCACTTCTTTGTATCCTATACATGCAACACAACCCTCAGTATGCCACAAAATAAAGCCCAAGCGTCTGTGAGCATCATCCCAAGAAGCATTTGTCCAGAGCATCCAAGCTCTTGGGTTAGAGCTTTGGCTAGAAGATTGTAGATTATTCGCAGATAAGAGATCTGGCTTAATGTGTTCCTTTGATTTATGGTACTCCAAGAGGTGATCATCAACTAAGAAAATAGCATCAATCGGGGGGTGGATAATTTCTTTAAAGCACCCACTATTATGGATATTCCAAAGTTACCAAATTCCAAAAGCTAGCTAGGCAAGGGAACTAGCTCTATGGGGGCCAGACATCATAAGAAGCAGTTGTTTCTAAATAAAGAAGAATTTTGTACCATTAAGAGCAGCAGATCTAAAGCCCAAAGGGCTCGTGAACCAGAAAGCATGGGCGTAGGGGCACCTGCACAACACATGGACACTGGAATCCCCATCATTGCCGCAAATGGAGTAAACCATGGAGATGTTTAACCTCTCTTAACCAAATTGACTTTGAAGGAAGGCTACACATTTTTTTGCACATTTCCAAATGAAAACTCTAATCTTACGAGGGACATCAAGTTTCCAAATAGACTTCCAAAAAATGGCTCATCATTCCTCATGCTAGATTCATGAAAGTAACTCGATAGTCAGATTTTACAGTATAAATCTTGTCCTTCGTGTGATGCCAGATACGCTTATCAATTAGATCAAATTGATTGCCTCTTATACTAGTGATGCAATGGATTTCCTCTTCACAAAATAACTCCCTTAAGATCTGTATATTCCAGTAACCCCAGGAAGTAGCGATTCATGAACCCTAGAGATGCAATCATATCTAGGAGAAATACCTTAAAAATATGATCTCAGGACCTAAGGATTGGTCCAAATGTTTATGCTTCTGCCACTCCCGACTCTCCAGCGTAACCCTTGAACAATCACCTTCCGACCTTCAAGAATACTTCTTCATCCCCACGATGTCTTAGAGTCCAGCTTCGTGCTAAGAAAACAACCTTCTTTAAAGTACTTGGCTTTGAAAAATTGAGCTAAGAGAGATTCAGGATATTGAATCACATCCATGTTTAGCTAACAAAGCACAATTGAAACATTGGAGTTTCGAGAATACTAAACCCCTCAATTTGCCCATGAGATACCCCCATGATCAATTAAAGAATTCCACCAAAAAATTTCTATTCGAACGCAGACGTCATTAAAAAGAGAACTTGGTAGCTTGTAGCAACTCATAACATACATGAGGATGAATCGAGCCATTGCTTTGATAAGGATTTCACATCCAGCTGAAGAAAGGAATTTTGCTGCCCACCCGTAAGCTTGTTATTTATTCTCTCCTTAATCTCGTTAAAAAGGTTTTCTTCATTAGGCCAAAATTAGACTCCAAATTGAGATATTTACCCAAGGATGAGCCATTCTCATGTTGATAATCGAAGAGAGGAAATTTTTTAAATCTGGGGAAACATTAGAACTGAAAAAAACTACAACATTTATTAGTATTACCCAATTGACCAGAGGCAGCACCGTACCTATCCAGAATATATGCTAACTACGTAAAATCCTGAATATTGGCATGACAATATAATAATAAATCATCAGTAAAAAGTAGATGTGAAAGAGAAACACCCCAAGGAGATGCATGAAAGCCATGTATCTGCCCTTTCTTTCAGCCTCAAACAAATTAGCAGAAAGAGTTTCAGCGCATAAAATAAAGAGGAATGGGGATAAGGGATCTCCTTGACGAAGTTTTCTACCCGGCACAAAGGACTTTGAAACATCACCATTAAGAAGTACACTAAAAGAAACTATAGAAATGCATTCGTATACCCACTTACACCACTAGTCCGAGAAACTCAACCTCCTCATAACCGTAATCATGAAGTTTCACTCTACCCAATCGTATGCTTTAGACATATCAAGCTTGATAGCCGCCTCATTTTCCCCCTCCTTGATCTAGTACGAAGGGAATGAAGGACCTCGTGATCAAGAAGAATATTATCATTGATATGCCTCCCCAGAATGAAAGCACTCTGAACATTGCTAACCAACTTACTGATCATATCCTAAAGTCTATTAGTCAAAATTTCAGAGATGATTTTGTAAGCCACATTACAAAGACTAATCGGTCGCAGTTCTATCATAGACTTGGGACTTTGATTTTTAGGAGTTAGAACAATTAAAGTATGATTCAGATCCTTGGGAAGTATAGCATTATCAAAAAATTCAAAAACCATTTTATAAACCTCTTGTTGAGTCTAAGATTTGAACTACTGGAAGAACCTAGCTGTGAAGCTGTCCGGGCCAGGGGATTTGACAGGATTAATGGACCGAATTGCATTATCAATTTTAGAAGAGCCCCACGGTCCAAGCTACTAACCTTATCTCCCGTAAGCTTAGAATGTATGAACACGATCACATTGTTTATAGTATCCCAACTAGGATGGTTAGAATTGAATAATTCTTTGAAATACCCGAGAGCAACCTCCATAATGTCTGTGTGGTGAGAAACACACATGCCATTACTATCAAACAACCCATGAATATGATTATGTCTTCGCCGGTTTTGCACTTTAGCATCGAAAAACCGAGTATTTATATCTCCTTTTGTAAGCCAATTCATTTGGGATCAATCTTTCCAAAAGCATTCCTCTTCCAACAGCGCCTTGGCCAAATTCCTTTCAAGCTCCTTAATTTGATTAAGCTCCACACCTCCTGAGTTTTCTCCATAAATGTTGCTCAGTTTGTCCTCTAAAATTTTGCTCAACCTACTGGAATTATCCATGGGATCTTTCTTTCACCAATTAATCAGCCCCCGCCTCACTGAATGAAAGTCTCTCCACAATTGAATAATTCCTACTGTTACAATCCCCCTTTTTCTAGTCATCTTCAACAGTATTCATGCATTTATCAAAACCAGCCCACATTCTATCGTAACGAAAAAACCTCCTCCAGTTGTTGAACAATATGCCCGTGTCAAGAAGCAAAGCAATATGATCCAAGTCCCCACACATTACATGATGGGGTTTCGAGTCAGGTTATAAGGAGATCCATTCTTCATTTACTAGTCCACGATCAAGACATTCCTTGATAAACCCTTCATCGCTTCTTCTATTCGTCCAAGTAAAAGGCTCCCCTTGAAATCCCAAGTCATACAAATTACTGTCTGAAATAAATGCATTAAACTCATCCATGGCTGATCAATCTTCATTTCTTCCACCTGATTTTTCAAAAGGACTTTTAATGGCATTAAAATCTCCTAGAAGCACACACCCTTTTTAAGCCGTACTAACCCTTTCAGAAAGGGTATTCCAGTTATTCCTTCTCTCCCCTTCATCCATACTCCTGTATATACCGAGAAACCTCCAGAACTTACAGTTCACATGGCCATAAAAAGAGCCTCAATGAAAAACTTAAGAGTATTTTGTGATGTGAACCACATCATCCTCATTCCAGAGCCATGCAAGACTTCCACTTAACCCGGTTGGCTTTACCGAAAGGCAAAACTTCATAGCCAGATTCACTCACAACTTCTCCATGTAAAAACTTTTATTATTTGTCTCCAATAACATGATCATGTCTAAAAAGTGAAACTTGATGAGTTTCTTCAATGAGCTGACTGTCAGGAGGTTCCCCACACCTTGACAGTTCCAGTATATTATTTTCATTGATCATTATAGGGCCAATTAGGGTTGGCTGCCTCAACCCATGCATCAAAAGATTCCTCTCCCTTATAGAAACCAGGGGCTGAGGCTATAATTAGGGTGCATTATTATTATGTCCTAACATAACCCCTTCATTCCTGCATTTTTAGCGATAAGTTGAGCCACAAAACCCATGCATAGCCCCACGTACTCACTATGCAAGCCTTTACTCCTTGCCAAATTGCCAACTGACGAGCATTTCCTTTTGCCCCTACTATCTTTGGGATGGGCAGGCTGGACCCAGGAACCCCCTCATCCTTACGCAATGACTTATTACCCTTTCTCTTAAGACTAGCCTTATTGCAATGAAAGCCACAAGAAGACGAGTCTATGCAACCTGGGCTGAAAGGCCCCACTTCTTCCCTACAAGTAGTAACATTATTATTGAGTCCAGCCCTAATATCCACGAGCTTGTTATCATTAGGCACTAGAATTAATCTTGGGCCGCCTAAAACAGTCCCTCCACTCAAGCCTGAGTTGAGCTTATTCATATCATCCTAAAGTTTTGTATTGCATTTTGGCCTGATTTCCCTCTAATTATTTTCAGTCCTAATCAGCTAATCATCAATGACAATATCTACTTAATTTTCATTAAAGCCCGATTCTGAGGATTCTTGAAAATTCTCCATTGATTCGTGCTCATTAAATGATTGTTTAGAATTATGGAAAATTTCCTTATTTCGCCCAGCCAGGTAAGGAAATTCCTTTTGCAACAGTTCCTCCCGAGAAGATTGCTCCTCCGCCATCTAAGGACGTCGGCAATTGCCTTCTTTCTTTATCATTCATATTATCTCATCTCCATGGTTAGTGTGAGTTTGTGTTTCTTGTTTCCTTATGTCGTTATCCACTATCAAAATAATCCTGTCTCCTCTAGCTTCCATAATGTCTTCCTGCCAAACTTCCACTTCTCTGAAACAAGCAAGATTCAGCTTTTAACAAGTCACCATAAGGGTTTCTTCTCAGATCCCCCAACTGGGAGGCTAGAAGAGGACTAACACACCCTATGTTTCTGTGAAGAATACACCCACAATTATGGCAGGATCTTGATAGTCTTTCGTACTTAAAATTACACCAGTGCTGCTTATTGTCAAACTTAATAAACATTCATCATAACAAAGGCTTAATAACATTAATCTCCACCTTCACACTGATATATCTCCTCAACTTTAGTCCTTTTCTAGAAAACCCAACATCGAATTCGATCAATCTGCCAATCCTCCCCCAATAAATTCTCCCACCTTCCTTCCTCTACATTCCAGCGGGAGATTGAAAGTTTAGACCCAAAAATTACAGAGAAAAAATTCCTCTTTCCGAAGGATGAATGAGGGACTCCATTGTTTAACCAAAAAAATATTATCTCCAAAACGCCATGGTCCACCCTCCAGAACAAAATGAATCGATGCCTCATAGGGGAAGATATCATTCTTAACCTCCATAAACTTACATTCTTCACTCAGATACCATGCTTTAGACAACACCTTTCTCAAACCTGAGATATTATATTTTCGGGAAGTAATCAGCATCCCTAGAATACTAAGACGACAAGCTTCAATATCATCATAGGTCGCTTCTCTAGGTATCCCAAGAACATTCACTTCGGCCCCCAAAGAGAGATCCCATCAAATTGTGATGAAAAGAAACCCTCATCAAGATGAGGGGGATAAGAGGATTCTCCTTCCTCCATCCTGAACACGGGATGGAGGTGTACAAGGGACAAGAAATCCTACGAATGCAAAGACAACGACTCTGACTAGTCAGGATAGAAAAAAAATTCTCTTACGAATGAAATAAAGTTAGCCAAAAAGATCTTGCTCTTTAAATACAATATTTGTTGTTGAAAGCTTGTTAATAGCCATAATGAATTGAGTAATTCTATTTTTTAATTAATTTTTGTAACTCCTATTATTGTGCTTTGTAGAGTATTTAATTGTCTACTTTTATTGCAATACTATAAATTAATTTTTTATCATTATTCGAATTTATGCTGGGATTCGATAGTATCTAATTTTGAAATAAAAATAGAATATACTAACTGTTTTACATAACTTAATCATTCAATAATTCCTTTTTCTAAACATATTTTATAATTGGAGGTAATCGAGCTTCTCTCAATTAAATTTCTACCTTTATCATCTCCTTTTTATTTCAATATTTTATATCTAATTTTGTTTTAAAATACCTATAGAATTGGAATTTTATAGCCTTTATTTTCAAAATAAAAAGTTAAACTGTAATGACCATTAATGATCATTTCCAATCCATTCAAGTCTCTAAATCACTTAACAATATTAATTAACATTTAAGAAATAAATTGAAATGAAAAAGTCTCAAACAAATATAAACGGTTAAATAATTAGAATGTGAAGCGCTAATGTTATTTAATAATAATTAATTTACTTTAAAGTTGATATTTTCATTGACTTAATGTAACATGATTAATTAATTTACTTTAGAATGTAAAGTTTTTTAGTTATTTTAATACATTTCATTGACTTAATATATTGAAATATCTTTTCGGACACTTCAAATTTGTTTTTTGTCAACTTTAAAAATTCATATCTTAAATAAAATGAAATTGACATCATTAATTTTTTAAGATACTTGTCAAAGGAAGTGAATAAATGATATTGATTCAACAAATTCATTATTTAATAAATTAATGATTCATCTATAAATTCAATTATATATTATATTTAGTAAATATATTTAACTTATTGTCTCTCCCTCATTAATTTGTGTCAATTTATTGTCTCTGTCTTATTATTTTATCTCAATTTATTGGCATAAGGTTATTTTAATAATACTATCGATATAGTTGGATAGAATTGTCAAACAAATTTTTTTTCAAAAATCCATACTTTTAGAAGTAGTATGATATGATGGAAGACAAAAATTTTGAAGAAATAAATAACTATAGCTGAAGATAACGTAGGTGTTCAATAACCTTTAAAAAGTATACGGAAATGCAACTTTTATATTCAACACCTTTTTAGCATATATTATTATATTATATAATTTTAATTATTATTCATTATGTTTGAAAATGAAGAAATAAATAACTATAGCTGAAGAAAAGAATATACAGTTTAATGGACATGATTATGATCCATTGATTGTTAACTCTTCATAGAATAATTTGTGTTAACTGTGCATGGCTATCTAGTTTTGTAATTAATCGTGTGATTCAATTTTATATAATATCATTTCACATTATGGTAGAATTGTAAAGGAAAAATTCGTGACCTTAGAATAAATCGTGAATTTCCTACAGAATAATAAAAAATAATGTGTAAATAGAGATGACTAATAGACATCATAATTTACGTGAAACCTCTAGATGGGAAAAAACCACGGCAAGCTTTTCATAGTATTTTCATTATAGAGAAAATATTTAAAAGGCTAATCATAAATAGCATATTTCTACTAGTTGTGCTTTTTCATTTATGAACGCCTTCATTATGATAATTGATCTTTATTCATAGGCTCACTTTAATCATGTTACACGACAACTGTTATTCCCTATTATAGAGCCTCAATGGGGAATGATTGCTAGTTGAAGGAGTTCTTTGACTTGATCTTCAACTGATTCCTTGATTTTCTCTAACTACTTTCGTCATGTTTTCGCTAATCACTATTAGTTGATCGCTGAAAGACATTCGTAGAAGGGTAAATATCAGAGTAATTACATTTTTCGTTCTGGGTAAGTATTCAAGTAACTTATTTTTTTATCATTTCACTTTTGTAACCACCAAGAGTAATTTTCTATTACTTTTATTTTTTTCTTATGTTTGTTCATGATATTTTCCCATTACTCTTAAATAATTTATTTTAAAACACATTATATAAAAAAAAACTCTACTTTCATTTTCTTTGTTCACCGCCTACTCTCTCTCTCTCTCTCTCTCTCATTTTTTTGAGAAAAAGTTAAAAATGGAATGAGAGATCCTCACGCTCATTGCTCGTTCAATTGCATCTATTTCATTAATATGTAAATATATAGGTTACTTGTCGTTCATAGATTATTTACTTAATGTTATGTTACATTATAATGTATCATGCTCCTATATTTGTTGGACATTTGCCAAAAGGTAGACGTCATCTTTAGCTTTATAGTTAATCATCCTTGTAGATGAGCATGGAACGAGCCTCTACTAAGTAAACAATTAGTTAAAAATCAGTACATTTACCTATTTCAAATTGTAAAAAATAACTTGTAAACTAAATCAAGAACATAAAAGAATTTTTTTATTGTAGATTGGACAATTTTTTTTGGGTGCAAGTTGAACAAGTTTGAGTAGAATTTGAGAAAATACCATGAACAAACATAAGAAAAAAAGTGATGGAAATTACTCTTGGTGATTACAAAATAAGTGAAATGGTAAAATAGTAGGTCCATAACTAATTAAAACTTGCTAAACTTAAAAAGTATCATTTTTACATATATACATATGAATGGTCATTCTTACATATAAGTTAATAAAAAGAGTCATCTACTACAATTTTCGTATAGATAACATAAAAAATGTATGGCTTAGGAGACACATGTCCCCTCTTAGCCTAAAATAGATTTGCCCATGCTCGTATGAACGGAGGAGAAGATGACTAAATGACGATGGTAATAGAGGAGATAGCATAGAAAACCAAAGGAGACTAGGGATGGTGAAAATACCCACAGGTATTTGACTAATGAGTGTGTTTAAAATATTATAAATGGGTATGACTATTTATTGGGTGGGTACTTTACCCATCATTAATGGGTAGGATACGAGTAATACCCAATACCCATTGGGTACTCATTTAACATCATCTAACAATTAAGTTAATTACTAAATTTTTGTTAAAACTATTAGGATCTGGTCTTCTCATGCTGAAAGATTAGTGATAGGATTATTTTCTTCATAAATATCTCTTAATCAACTTGCCAAATCATCCAACTTTTCGTGTAAGAGGTAAAAGAAAAGAAAATCCCTTTACAAATATATAAATATTATATGTACGTAACTGCATTCAATTTACTTCACCACCTCGATTGTTTGTAAAAAGAGCAATATTTTGTAGTTTTATAGTGCACAATGTCACTATGATAAGACAGTGCATGTGACTTGAAACCACATAATCACGTCATAGTTAAAATTTTATTTTTTCTTTTTAAGTTTGCAGTTTACGTTTGGCGTACAGGTCATAAACTATCAATTCATAATAGTGATAAGTACTACAGTACTGCATAATATGACATTATATTCAAATTCCAACTCAAATACCGGATATGACTCGTTAGCTGACCAATTGAGAATTTAGAATTGTGCTAAGAACTATAATATTGCAGAGTATAACAATATATTCAAACTCACAAAATAGAATAAGGAAAGTATTTATATTGTAACATATTTATATAATACTATTGGAATAATAATATTATTCAAAACCACGAAAAGTAAACAATAAAAAATAAAATGAAAGAAAACAGACATCTGGGCATCAATTCAAATAAATACTCATTGGGTATTCATTAGGGTATCCATGTCTTAAAAGATATTACTCATACACATCCACTTAATTTAACATGAGTATGAGTATGATATGAGTAGTAAAAATTTAATATGTATATTTAATGGGTATACTCATACCCTATCTAAACACACCCGTTGCCATCTCTAGAGGAGACTAAGAAACATGGAGAATACCTTTTTTTTCTTCGCATACGTTCATGTGTGGGGGTGGATGGTTTCAAAACTATTTAATGGGGGGAGAATTTATATTTTTATTTGAACTTAATGACAGTTATTTGTTTCCTTTTGAATTTATAATGAACAATGAGTTTGCGTTTTAAAAATCTTTTTTTCTTGATTTCATGTAAATATGTTTCATATACTGTTTCCTAATTTTAAGCTTCTATTGAATAGAAAGAAGGGTTTTACGCTATATAAACATATGTAAATTGATACTGGAACAAAAGTTAACATATTTCTAATACTTTGATTTGTTGACATATTGTGATCCATTGGTATCCGAACTCTTAGAAATTCACCCCGATAACTTGAGATTTTGGTAAATAAATTAGTAATGTCCTCTTCAATTAACTATTAAATATCATTGTTGAAAAAGTTTAGATGAAAATGAAAATAGTGGCGCTTTGTTAATCATTTTCACACACCACCTGCATCCTATCATAGCACTATCTCTACTGTCTGACTACTTGTCAAATTTTCTTCAAGTATTAACACCTACATTTTTTCTCAGCTAGAGTAAGTAGTTTTATGTCTCTCTTTATTGCTTATTGCAGCTCCTGAAGTGGTTGAGAAACCTGGCGATAATTCATCGTCGCAAACTGAGGGTTTTGTATGTTCATGCAAGAGGACTTCTGGAAAGCGAAGTGAAGTAGGTTTCTTATGCTATTATAGAGCTCATTCAATCTTACTTTCTTTTTATATTAAAACTAAAGGCTGTATTGAAGCTTCCATCGTATCAAAGTTTCGTTCTCTTCTTTCGTTCACTTGTAGTATAACCAAACTGTACCTGTCGTGCCTTACATGGTTAATACATTATGTTTTGGACTGCAGTGTTTCAGGTTTGTTAATAAGTTAACTTGAAGCTCTGCTTCCTGTTGAACCTCCCGAGCAACCTCCACAAAGGATAGCTAGGTTTGTGTTAACTAGAATCTATAAGTTATCATATTTGTTCTTTAAGAATTAATTATATTTAAGTTTCTCTTTAAACCTTCACATTCGTGGTATTAATGGCTGTTTACTTGGACTAACAGCGTGCACTGAATTTTTTTTCTTGGTACTTAAAAGTAGAGTCTGTCGTCAGACAATAGAGTTATAGTCATTTTAATAAAAGTAAATTATTTCTTTATTAAAATGACAAAACCGACACAGACACCTCTTAGTTTCATTTTATCTAAAAATTAGTCGATAGAATTTTTTTTAATACTCTCACAACTTGCTCTTTTGAATAAGAAATTCATAGTAATACGTCATTGTTATTTCTCATATTTTAAATTTTGTTTGCTGCTTTATTCTAACCTTTATATATCAATATTTGAGAATATGCCTAAATTTTATTTTTAGTTGAAATATATAATGGTTTGATAAAAAATAGTGAGATATTAAGTAATTATTTCCACTTCATTAATTATGTTTGTGGCATCTTGGATTTGATGATTCTTTATCTGCATGTGTTCAATTTGAAATTATTAGAAGTGGAGATTAATAGTAGAATCATTATTTCTGGTTCAAAACAATTAACTATTGATTTCTTTACTTATAAAAAATGTCACCTAAGTTCATACTCGACTAAAATTGGTCATGCTAAAGTTAACAACCTCTCATCTCCAAAAGCATTAGAGAATATTAAACAAAAGTTAATCGATCAGCAGAGTCACATGTTTTCGAACATTTCTTAAGATGGGGTAATTTTAATTTTCAGTGTCAACATGCCATCATTTCTAGGTAAACCAAGTGAAGCATCCCATGAACAATGAAGAGGTAGAAAATACATTGGAGATGTGGTTCTCTATCGTGGGAAAAGTAACTCGTTTCTCAAAGAAAGAGTTTAGCCTAAGAAATTGTGGTATATAATTCTCTAGATGGCTGCTGAAATTGTCCTGAATGCCCAAGAAATTGTGGTATATAATTTTCTAAACACGACCTACCAAAGGAAAGTATATCCTGATATGTTGAGACAATAGACACATGTGTTGCTTTTATTGCTGAAATCAATAGACTTATACTCAAGGAAGACACTTGTATCTCTTAACACTACAAGAACTAATATTGCGACAGTTATACGGTGACGGTTTGTCTAACCGTCGTTATTTGTTTAAAAGAAGAAGTAATTAGGACGGTTTATTTAACCGTCGCAAATGTGTGATATGCTCTGACGGTTTTACGTAAACCGTCAGAATTGGTTATAATATGCTGACGGTTCCTATAAACTTCAGAAATAAACCTTTTTTATAGACAAATTGTGACTGTTCACCTGAACTGTCGGGATAGATGTAACCTTTTTTACGACAGTTATGCCAAACCCTCGCATTTGGTGAGAAACTCGAGCTTTTTTTGTGACGGTTCAACTGAACCGTCGGTATATAGATGCCTGTTAGGCCTTTTTTGCAACGGTTCTCCCAAACAGTCACATTTGTATGAGACTCAGTCATTTTTTCTGACGATTTCAAACGAACTGTCGGAATAGGATCTATTGCTACTGTTTTAAAAATCGTAGCAAAAGAAAAACCCTAAATGAATTTTAACAACCCGCGCTTTTATTTCTTCCCCATTTTCCCCTACCTTCTTCTTCCCCATTTTCCCTTGTGACAGGCTAGTGCTCCTCTTACCTTCCCCTTCTTCCCACAGCTGTGAACCAGCGTGCTTCTTCACACTCATGGTTGTGAGCGCTCCGTTGTAGGTTCCCACACTCTGACATCTCCCTCTTCTTCTAGAAACAATTCAATTTCTCTCTCTATTTCCCTAAACCGAGCGCGAGTGGTCTTCCCTACCCCTTGGCGATCTTGGTTAATCTTCAAATCATCCATAGCTGAGCTCTCTAGCTGATGGAAATCGACAACAGAAATTAGAAATCAGTCATAGTTGAGCTCGTGTGAAGGAGCCTAGATCCCCTGTGATACTCCCTCTACCAAGGTATTCATCCCTAATTACTAGAAAAACTTTCTGTTTATCTACAAAAATCATAGCTTTAATTGAGAAAAGAGAGGAGGTTTATAATGGAGAGACATAAACCTACATGCATGATTTGCTTGCTGTTTTTTTTCAATCTTTTAACGAAATTGATACATATCAAGTGTCATTTTGAAGCTTTTCTAAACAAGTTATGCTAATTAACATTGTTAGACATGAGACTCTAGTTTGTATGGAGCCTTCCAGCCAAATGTGTAACATTAGGCTACTCTTAAGCATTGTTTGTTAGCTTTCCCCATCAAATTCATTAATCAAATTCGCTGGCTAGATTTGTTTGAATTTCAAAAATTAAGAGAAAAATAACTCTCTTACTCTCTCTATCTCTATCTCTACCCTTGGTGTCACCCACTATCCATCTCTCTAAATCTCTCTTTGACCCTATCTCTGTCCATCTCTCTATGATATTTTCAGCAATATTCAAAGGTAATTTCGACTACTACAATGGATTTTGGATCAATTTTTACTTTTGGAACTTATTTATAAAATTCTATTTTCGACTAATGCGATGGATTTTGATGGTTAGTGATGGTTTTCTTTCTAAATTTTTCTTGGTTGAATGAGGTCAGTGCTTAGATTCAGGGTTCTTGTTTTATGAAAAAACAATTAGTGTTTTTTCCGTTTTGTTCATCCCCTCACCAATTTTCTTGGCTGGAACTTCTTTAACTTCAATTTATATCATGTGCCCTTTGAGAATGTCATGCCTTGGATATTACTTACTTCAATTTGTGTCATGTGCCTTTTTTACCAATTTGTGCTGGGTAATTATTTCTCATTTGCTTGAAGACTTACATTACTTAATTATAACATGATTTGGACAGCTGAAGTTTCATTTATAAAATATTTTTTATGATTATTAGGCTAAGGAAAAAAGGTGTAGCATTATTTTTTATTATTCTATTTGTTTGGTCTACTTTAAGCTTTGAGAGCTGCAATGGATAAGAGTTGGATGACAAAACTAAGATTTAGTAAGGCATATCAAGATGGAGCAAATCATTTTCTGAACTTTTTCTTTGAGAGAGGATCGAGTGATGGATATATATCGTGTCATTGTTACCGGTGTGTTCATTGTTACAGTTGTCAAAATCGTCGGTGATTCAATCCCGACGGTAGCGATCCGATTGTTCTCCAACCGTCGCCGTATCGATTCTGGATGTTATAAACCGTCGTCGTAGACCTATTTTCTTGTAGTGCAAGGATGTATGGACTTATAGGACAGAGAAGGTTCAGTAACAAGAAAATGGGTAAGGATTTTATCACTTAAGTGTGTATATATGTATGTATATATATCGGGTGAATAATGTAGAGATTACGGTTTTCTTGTCTGATAAATAATATTGACTGTATATATTTGAGTTCATTAAATATTTGAGTGTATTTAATGAGCTGCTTTCTCATCTTATAGTTCAGATAAAAGAATATGTATTCTTAAGTTTATTGCTCGAATTATCACTATGCACTCAAAAAATTTGAGTTCTTCCGTAAGAAGATGGCAATTGACTTGTTTATTCATTCACATAGGGTATCTATAATTGGTTATTGTTGAGAAAAGTTGTAAAATATGGATATTTAATGTAGCATTTTTGTACTTTTTGATTTGACATGTTTTTTACTTGCCCGTTTGGAGTTGTAGATTTGGTTGCGAAAATTTGGTAAATGTAAAATGTTATTTTATTTCTGATTTATTTATATGTTTAAGATAATGTATGTGATCTGTTTTGTTTGTGTCAAGTAAAAATGTTAACATACTTAACGAAAAATAAAAAGACAAAAACTACGTGCTTAGTTTTATAAAATACTTATTGTGATCAAGTGGTTAGTATGAATTTGGACAAACAAAAATAATTAGAGGTAAAATCGTTTTGTTCTGAATAAGTAGTTTTTATAAATCTGGACAAACAAGAATGAGTTAAGATATTTTTAATAAAAAAATGAGTTAAGACAAAACTACTTGTTCTGAGTAAGTATTTTTTTTATAAACTTATTATTCGGAGCAAGAAGATTTTATGAATTTAGACAAATAAAAATGAGTTAACGCAAAAATTACTGTCACTAAGTAAGTAGATTTTATGAATCTTGACAAACAAAAATGAGTTAAAAGCGAAAACTTCATATAGTCTATCTACTTGCACTAACCAAGCTTTAATCTACATGTCAATACCAAGTTCAAACTCTTTTAACTCATCCAAGTTTAACCTATTTAATATTTTTTTCAGCTACCTGCATTAACTCCAAGTTGCAATAAACTTATAAAAGTATAGAAATATATTTAACGTACCTTACCTTGCACTAAGAGAAATGGAGAAGAAAATTGGGCTTCCATACACGGGATATGAAATGGAAGCTTGATTGTAGACTGTAGATTTTTATATTTAACGTACCTTACCTTGCACTAAGAGAAATGGAAAAGAGGAGAGAGAGTTTTGTTCTAGGGTTTTTCTTGGTGGAAAATTGCTTATTTGATAAATATACTATTTTTTAAACCAAAAATTTACCACTAGCTCATTGAATATCCTATTTTCCTTTATTCTTATCAATGTCTCCATTAATTTTTTAAAACCTCTATCAATATCCACTTATTCTTTTAATATTTAATTTTATAATGTTATAACTATTTGATATCTACCTTGAGTTTTGCGATATAACAACAATTATTTGAAGAGTTCAAATAGTTACAATATATTACTTGAACATTTCAAGTGATCAAGTTGGAAATGGTTAAAAATGCCAATAGTTGTTATAGGTTCAAGTAATATGTTATAATTGTTTGTACCCTTAAAACTATCACATTTAAATTAGATTTTGTTATTAGAAAATGTCAAAAATTACTAGAAGTAATTAACATATACTAATTTAACCTTAGAAAATGTCAAAAATTACTAGAAGTAGTTACATATACTAATTTAACCTTAGAAAATGTCAACAATTACTAGAATCAGTTAAAATATCAATAAGTAACTTATATGATAGCCTAAATGTTTTAACTAGTATGTTATAGCCAATTTAACCTTTAAAAAGATGAGTGAGAAATCAAAAGACGAAAGAATGTGAGGTATCACAGTGTCTCACGGCACTGTCATTTCACGGCACTACTATCGTAGTGTCGTGACGCACTACAGTATTGCACGGCTAACTGTAGTGTCATATGGCACTATAGTACTCCATGTCAATTTCTAATTCTCAATCAGCGATTGACATGTAGCAGTCCAAAATGCCACGTGATAATTTCTGTAAGAAGAAAGTATCAGCAACAACTGGTTTTATTACGGTACAGCTCATGATGTTTCTATCGATCTATTATGCGCCTCTTCATCTAGCGTTGGGTAGATCTCATACAATAACAGTCCTAGCTCTACCGTATCTTTTGTTTCATTTCTTCTAGAACAATCACAAACACTTTTTTTATTATGGATCTACTACCAGAAACTCAATGCGTAATCTTAGCATTCAATGTGTATTCCTGAATAATCTCATTTTTCAATTATTCAACCATTTCATTTTACCAAGTTCAATGTTAGTCAGATTAGTCAACATTTCTATGTTTCGATGCAACAACAAGATGTTATTTGTAACAAGTAGTTTTGTTGGTTGGTTAATTGGTCACATTTTATTCATGAAATGGGTTGGAGCAGGTTTGAAAAATGATCTTAGAGTGTCTAGGGTTGGGCCAAGAGGGTTTCTTAACGCCTTCTTTTTTCTTCTCATCGGAGTTATTTCACAAAGACTTGCCATGGTAAGGATTATTTAGTTTAATCAGATAAATATTTAGATATCAGTTAATTCAAAAATTAATTCATCTGATCATCTATATCAATTAGCTCATTTGTTTGTTCACAAATAACATATTTAGTTGATTCAATTTTTGAATTATTATCTAATAATAAGTTAACATTATCTAATTTCACAAAATAGATATACTGTCTCACTTATCGATCATTACAAAATTAATCGATATAGTTATTTATATGTAATTTTCCAAAATTAATATGAATAATTTAAATAATTAATTATTAATTCATTAATCATACATAATTATCTCATAATTATGTACTTGTCCAAAAATATAATTCTTTTTACAAGTTAGTTCTTTTATCATGTCCTGAAATATTAACATCCTAGATTGTGTAGTACAGAGGTGACTTGGGAACCATCAACCTATAATCCTAGCTCCAATAAATAGATTATTAATTAAACTCTTCAACTAAATAATCTTATTTATTAATTTTATTATTACTCCACTATAAATATGGAATTTCACACTTAGAGATCATAAAATGTATTTACATAGTATTTTCGTGTAGTCCATTGATATAATCATTTCATATAATTTTATTCTCTAATTATTTGTTCATAAATTAGACCTGGTCAAAATTATCGTTTTACTCTTTTAATTACCTATTGATCCTTAAGTACCATTTATTTCCCTAGTGAATGGCTAATTTATAGTCATATTATAAATTTGATCTCAATAACCATTCATTTTCAGAATTAATACTTAAGGGAACCAATATACGATCCGTTAAGAAAGCTTGGATCTAAAATCTTGTAAGATCATGTTCCTAGTCAACCATATCAGTGAATCTCCAAAACAAAAGTCACTAGCATGTTTAACTTTAACGAATGAATCAAAAAATCCAGTAGATATGCATAGGAGTTCATGACTACTCGGGATTTAGATTGATCTACATATGATTATCAGATTGATATGTATTGATTTTTTATGATAAATGACAAGTTAATAAAGATATTAACTAATATCGGTCATGTCATATATAATCTTATTATATAAAGTACATTCACTAAGATGTCAATCTACATCAATGATCCAGATCACATACATTCATAATGCTTAGTGAACCGTACTAGCAATCATTCATTAAAGATTCTATACTTTAATATGTTGCTGATAATTTTATTCATTATCTATGATCTTAATACTCTCGTACTAATAGACAATCATAGTCTCGCTAATAAATATGAAATTTTCATACATTTATATAAATTATTCAACAATAATTTAAAAGAACAATTATAAGAAAAATGTAATTCCACTAAATTTCATGTTAAAATGTCAAAACACGTGTTTTGAGGACACCACGCCTAACAATCTCCCACTTGCCCTAAAACAAATGTGGCATCTCTCTCAACCTCATGTTTCACACACGACCCTCAAATGACTTCGCAGGAAGTATCTTGGTAAAAGGATCAGTCACGTTCTGATCTAATTTTATCTCTATAACTGTCACATTCCCTCGATGTACGATCTCTCTTACAGAATGATATTTCCTATATATATGCTTTTGGGTCATATATAGAACTTTGGAATTAGCTACCGCCCCACTGTTGTCATAGTACAGGATTAGTGGTTTGTCCATATCTGGAACTACTTTCATATCAGTATAGAACTTTGTGAGACGTACCATTTTTTTCGCAGCTTCACAAGTCGTTATATATTTGGCTTCCATAGTGGAATCTGCAAATTGGATTGTTTAATACTTCTCTAAACTACAACTCCTCCTCCTAGGGTGAATACTGATCCAGACGTTGATTTTTTACTGTCCCTGTCTGATTGAAATCAGAATCAGTATATCTAGTAGGGTTCAGGTCTCCACCTGAATAAACAAGCATGTAGTTTTTCGTTCTCCTATGATACTTGAAAATGTGTTTTACTGCAATCTAATATTCTAAACTAGGATTTGATTAATAATGACTGATAATTTCCACCGCATAACATATGTCTGATCGCGTACACAACATGCCATACATGAGACTACCAACAACTGAAGCATAAGGAACCTTTCTCATATCATCTTCCTCTTGAGGTATCTTAGGACATTACTCCTTGAAGAAGACAATTTCATGTCTGGTCGGTAGTTGACCTTTCTTGAAATTCTCTATAGAGAATCTATACAGCACCTTATCAATATAAGATGTCTGAGAAAGTGCCAAGAGCTTATTCTTTCTATCACTTAGGATTTGGATGCGTAGAACATAGATCACCTCTCCCAAATCTTTCAGTTGAAATTTCTAGGCTAACCACTTTTTTACTTTTGAAAAAGTTTCTACATCATTCCCAATCAGTAGAATATCATCAAGATAAAGAACTAAAAAAATCATTATCTTATCTTTGATGTATTTATAAACACAAGCTTCATCAACATTTTGCTCGAAGCCATATGGTTTAATAATATTATCAAAGGTAAGATTCCAAGATCGAGATGTTTGCTTTAATCCATAAATGGATTTAAGTAACTTGCATACTTTCTAATCTTGCCCATTTTACACGAACCCTTCTGGTTGCATCATATGGATGATTTCGTCCAAAGAGTCATTCAAAAAAGATGTCTTGACATCCATTTGTCACATTTCATAGTCTAAACTAGCGGCTATGGATAAAAGGATGTGAATGGATTTTAGCATGGCTATGGGAGAGAATGTCTCTCCATAATCGACTCATTCCCTTTGTGTATAGCATTTGGCTACCAGTCGTGCCTTAAAAGTCTCTACTTTCTCATCTGCACCTCTTTTCTTTTTGAAGATCCATTTACATCCAATGGACCTGACATCTTCAGGTGGATCTACTAGTCCATGTGGAATTGGAATACATCGATTCAATTTTCTAGTTCATGGCATCTTGCCATTTCTCCTTTTCAGGATCATCCATCGCCTCTTTAAAGGTTAATAGATTACCCTTATTAGTGTTGGATACTAGAACATGTGCCTCTAGTTCATAGCAAATAAGTTATCTTACAACCCTCTCACTATGATGTTGCACCGGGATTTCCTGAACAAGAATAGTGGTTTCTGGGTTTGTCGTTTATCTGTTAATGATGAAGGTGGTCTAATCTCATCAGACGTTAATTCTTTGAGAACCACTTTGCTACGAGGATTTCCTGAACAGGAATAGTGGTTTCTGTTGTTTTTCGTTTATCGGTTAATGATGAAGGTGGTCTAATCTCATCAAACGTTAATTCTTCGAGAACCACTTTTCTACGAGGTTTGTAGTTTTTCATTTAGTCGCATTCAATGAATGTGGCATTTGTCGATGCAACACCTTTTTATCCTTGTAACTATAAAAGTACCCACCTCTAGTAGAGGTGTGCAAGTGTCCCGAAAAAATCGTCTCGTCCCAAAAAACCATCTCGAACCAAGTGGGATGGTATGGTTTTTAGTTTTAGTTGGGACGGGACGGGATACAAATTTTATGTCCCGTGTGGGATGGGACGGGGCGTGGTACAAAAGCCTCTATCCGGAATTTGTCCTGTCCCGTCCCGATATATATATATATATACATAGTATTTTTTTTAATTTTAACCTTAATTCTTTTGATTTTTAACCTTTATAACTTAATCTAGTTTTTTAATTATTATTTGTACTTTTTAATAATAACCTAACTTAAAATATAACCTAAAATCCCTAAAAAACAGCCCAAAAGTGTTCAGAAACAGCCTAAAAAGTCCAAAACGCAACCCAACAAATGAGAAAAAAAACCCGTCATGTCCCATCCCGCTTGGGATCTCCCCTCTACATGGGATAAGACGGAACAAAAATACTCAAAACTCATCATGTCCCATCCCGTGCACACACCTAACCTCTAGTCTTTGCAGTATAGCCAACAAATATACACACTTCAGATCTTGAGTCTAACTTTTCAATCTTAGGTCTAAGAATGTGAGCTGCACACCCTCATATACGAAAATGACGTAAACTAGGTTTAGAGTCATTTCACTCAAAAGGTGTCTTGCTTACAGACTTAGAAGGAACTACATTCAAAATGTAAGTTGCCGTTTGAGATGCATATCCCAAAAATATGAGTGGTAGTGATGAGTAGCTTAACTGGACCTAACCATTTTGTTGTGGCGTTCCAGGTGTTGTGAGTTGGGATAGAATGTCATACTCTAGCAGGTAATCATTGAGTTCTAAATTCAAGTATTCACTACCTTGATCCGATTGAAGTGCTTTCAATGATTACCTAATTGCTTTTCAGCTTCAGCTTTGAAGTCCTTAAACTTTCTAAAAGTTTCAGATTTTCTATACATTAGGTAAGTATAACCATATCCAGAGTAATCGTTAATAAAAGTGACAAAATACTCATACACACATCTAGCTTGTACATTTATCGATCCACAGAAATCATAATGTACTAGCTCAATTGGTTCCTTGACTCTTTGGCCCTTTCAAGTGAAAGGTCTCTTGGTCATTTTTTCCTCCAGACAATATTCACAAACAGGAAGAGTCTCAACTTTTAGTTCTCTCAAAGCACCATACTTTGTTAACATATTTAGTCTATTTAGATTAATATGTCCCAACCTAAGATGCCATAGATACGTGTTATTCATCATGAGAAACTCTCTGTCATTTGTTACTTTTAGGATTTACTACTTTAAATAATTCATAATTATTTAATGCTCGTTCGGTTGGTTCAAGCATATACAGTCCGTTTGAAACTTTTGCATGATAAATATTGAATCCATTCTTAGCAATAATAAACTCATTATTAATTAAAGAAACTTCAAAAAATTGTTCATGCAGTAATGCAAGAGAAATCAAATTTCTCGAAAATCTGGGAATGTAATAAACATCCTTCAAAACTATATTATCATTTTCAAAATTAAGGAAGATTGTCCACGATGCTTTCGCTGACACGAGCGCACCACTGCCAACTCTCATTATCACCTCGTCATCAGTCAGCTCCCTTAACGAATCAAGAATCTGCAAAGAAGAATATACATGGTTAGTGGCTCCTGAATTCAATATCTATGATGATAAATCATATTCCACTAAACAAGCTTCAAGTATAAGTAAATCATATTTACCTTTCATTTTCAGCTCGGAGAAATACTTGTTACAGTTTTCCTTTCAATGACCTTCACCTCCACCATGGAAATATTTTCCTGCGAGTTTGTTGTCAATATTGTTTGTCTCACCCTCGGCTAACCTTTTGGCCTTCTTTTCATCATGATTTTGTCCTTACCATTCTTCTTCTTCTTTTTGTTACTACTAACAACAGAGGGAGAAGGGTTTTGTTCGGTAACATTAACCTCGCCCCCAATGGTAGCCTTAGTGTCAATAATCTAAGTATTGACTGCAGGTTTTCAGGACTTTCTTCAGCAATAATAAATTTATTATGCTCATAAACTAGCAACATGTTCAAGTTGGATTTCCATCTTATGGAGTTATCTTATTTAATTTCTCAAGTGCAAGTAAAGCAATAACAGGGTTGCCAATCGTAAACATAATAATAACTGAAAAATAAAACATACATAATTCAATTAATTGAACTAAATATAAAAAATTCAGAAAATAAACGTGGTGCATGAATGCAACATACTAAACATGTAAATTTAACATTTACTAATCTACGATAAAACAACCTAACAATTAATGTGCTAGCTTAGGGTCAGTCAAATTAATCTTAGACACTCTATGAGACATTTTTATCCTTATTAATTAAAAATCAAAATATCTCATATTTTCTCTTTTAACAATAAGGTATCGCTAATTTGGTCAAGTCACAATTATCCACTCAAAGCTTAGTTGTGACTATGTAAGTGTAACCCATTATTTCAAATTTCATGACCTTATTTAGAATATGCCGCCTTAGGGTCGGTCAAAATTAAACCACATCATTTAGTCCTATCTTCTTAAGAAGTTCAACCTTGGTATTTATACAGCTCGAAACCTTCCTTAGGAGGATGAAAACTAAGCCATCTCGAGGCCCTCACTGTACATCACGGTGTTGTATTAATAATGGAGATCATATGTTACATTGACATGTCAATCTTCTCCCACGAATTATTTTAAGATAATGTGTTTCTATTTTAACTAATAAATTAATTTCAAATTAATTACTAGTTAAAATGATCCTATGAATGTAAAATTAATAGTTAATCCAATCTAATTGGTTTAAGTTCATTTAACCTTATAAAAAAACCTAAGCCAAAATTAGGTGAACTTAGAATAACTAATTAATTACATTCATTAAACTTTAATAAAACTCTTTTAATAAAGTTTGTTATCCTAAAGGTTACTATAGCCTTTAGAGTGGTGTGATTACCAAATTTTATCTAATTAAAACCTAGCAGTTTATATGCAATTGATTTCTCAAAACAATTCATATAAACATATTAGGAAAGTCATAATCAATCATGTTCCTACTAATGAGATGCATGATCAAATAAAACTGTGTAGGATTTTATGTATGACATATGATCGACTAATGTATGGGCATATTATCAATCATATCAATAAATATTTATTTAATAATTAAATAAATAAATGATGAACCGGGTGACTATAAAGTATTTTTAAATTATAACCGTTGAAAAATAGAAATAAAATTACAAAGAGGACTTCATGAGTACATATTTTCCAAATATATCATTCTCCACTAGAGGTCCATCTTCATAATCTTCAAGCTTTGAACAAAACCATTTTAACTATGATAAACTATTTTTATTAATTAAATCATCTCTATAATTATCTTTTAAAAATTATTGAATTTGATTTAGTCAAAAAATAATTTAATGACTCATCATACTTGGGTCAAACTCAATCAATTAATTAATTTTTAATTTTTATAAGATTAAAAAATGAATAATTAATTTTATAATTCAAAAGATAAAGGATAGAGTTTGAGTTTTCGTAAAACACTGCAGGGATAGGGTAACACGGTATCAGGGTTTATGCAAAACTTCTTTGGCATTAACAACAATTACCACCGATGATAGGACTCTCCCACCGTCGACCACCACCGGTTGTCATCTATTACGGAGGCACCTATGTGTCCAGCGACGTTCCCATCACTGGTCTGCCGGTGCCGGAATTCCCTTGGAATTTTTACTTTTGTTTTTTCCTTCTCGTCCATCTCGTGCATTCTTCATATTCTTGCGATCAGAATTATTACAACATGATACTCAAAATAAAATTAAAAAAATTTATATGCCCCAAAACGGCTTACACAAGATCTAAGAAAAAAAAAGAACAAAGCCTAACCTCATAGTCACCACAAAATTAAATATTCATCATTAAACCATACATTCATAAAACAAACCATCCATTCATTCATACATATCAAAATATATTATGAACAATGCAAGATCAGCCACACAGTATTTAATATACAGATATATAATGATAGCTCTGATATCAATTGTTAGAAACGCAGCGCTCGCGCGGAGGAAGCATGGGGCTTTTAAGAAATTTATTAAAAACAAATCTTTTTCAATAAAAGAAATTAAACGCGACATAACGGTTTCTAAAATAAATTTTTTATTGAAAACTCTTTTTCAATCAGATCCATTATGTATTTATATATTAAATCAAAGATATACATGGATACGAAAATATACCTCTTATAGTCTAATCAAGCATCCTTGTAAATTGACATTCTTGCGTTCCCACGAACAACAAACTCCATGATCTACATCAAGTTCTTCCAAGCCAATCCTCAAACGGACTACGTGTGTGGGCACGTAGAATATAAATAAGTTTATTTACAGAGTATTCTCTTCTAATTCATTGATATAATCATTTCATGTAATTCTGTCCTCCAATTATTGGTTCGTAAATTAGAGTTGGTCAAAATTATCATTTTGGCATTCTAATTACCTCTTAATCCTTAAGTACCATTAATTCACTAGTGAATAACTAATTTATAATCGCATTATAAATTTGAGCTCAATAACCATTCAATTCTAGAATTAATACTGAATGAAATAATATACGATCCGTTAGGAAAGCTTGGATCCTAGATCTTGGAAGATCATGTTCCCAGCCATCTATATCACTGAATCTCCAAAATAAAAGTTACTAGTTTGTTTTACAAACAAACTTTAACGAGTGAATCAAAGATCTAGTAGACATCCGTAGGAGTTCATGACTACTCAATATTCAGATTAATCTACATATGATCATCAAATTGATGTATATTAAATCTTTATGATGAACGGTAATTTGATAAATATATTAATTCATATCGATCATGTCATATATAATCTTATTATATTAAGTACATTCACTACGATGTCTATCTACATCAATGATCTAGATTACAAGCTTAGTAAATCGTACTAGCAACTATTCATTAAAGATTCAATACTTTTATATGTTGCTGACAATTTTGTTCATTATCTATGATCTTAATCTTCTCGTACTAATACATGATCATAGTCTCATTAATGAATATAGAATTTTTAGGTATTTATATAAATTATTCAACAATAAATTAAAAGAACAATTATAAGAAAAGTATAATTCTATTAAAATTTAATATTAAAATGTAAAAAACACATGTTTTGAAGGCACCGTGCCTAACAATAACTGCTAAATCTGATTTGTTAGAAGCTGCTAAGATAATAGTAGATTTTTCTCCTGGATTCACATATGATTCCCTAGGATTCCACTTATCAGAGTTAGCTCTGGTCGTCTTCTCCAACGGTGCTCCACGTGCAAAGCTTCGATTAATCCTGCCCTGTTCAAACCTTCTATGTTTGCCATTCTTCTTCCACTGTCTATTCCAATCTCAGTTCATTTTCATGAATGGTCTACCCAACCTTGGATAAGCTCTTATGGCATGTGAATATTCTCCCCCAACCTTTCTTTGTAAAGGGTCAAGCTTTAACCCATTACCGTTAACAGAGCAAGTTTCAGTCAAATGAAGAATCCAGCCATAAATATTACAAAACCTTGGTATCCTCTCATATTTAAAAGGACGTCAAAATTTTTTTCTTTCAAAACTAATAGAAGATCCCCTCAATAGAGGATTGGAGATGTTCAATTCCACTTTCACGTGAATGAATTGCTTCCTCTCAACCCCCTCTAAATTATTATGTCATACTACCTGAACCCTTTAAGTTATCATATCGGTACTTGAAGGGTTCATGTACTATAGTTACTATCGAATCCACAAGTTATCTCTCTCCATTTTTTCTTTATTCCTTCGTCTCTTAGATCCTCACTCATTTTGTGAAGTGTTGAATTAGTTATAACATACTACTTGAATCATTCAAGTTATGGTACTTGAAGGGTTTAAATAGTTATATCACTATTAAATTAAATTTTAAAAGATGTGTCAAAATATTGATTGAGATGTTGAAAATAAGGAAGGAAAATAGAAAATTTTGTAGGCCTTTGGATATAAATTCTTGATTTTAAGAAATGAGTATATTTTTCCAAAATTGTTTTTCAAAAGTTATATTCCACCAAATAACCCAAAAAAAAAACTAGCCCATTTATCCAAATGACAAATACAAATAGCCCATCTATGCAAAAAATCTAAAGTTTTTTTGAGGAAAATAGCCCTCGTATTTCTATTTATTCCTCTCTTTCTCAACGTCTATCAAAGAAAAGTACAATATTCAATTTTTTCCATTATAAAGAAACGTCCAGGATGACATTCAAGATATCAAAATAACAAAATAGCCAAAAAAAAGTACGTATTTAAAATTTTCATTACCATGCTTCTTCACCATTATTTTTTTATCTATTTGCTGAATAATTTATAGATTTCAAGATTATTTATGGAATTATCATTTTATTAATACACTTTTGTAACTGTGTTGATGAAATCACACACTTTATATTTTCTTATGTAATTGTACACTTAGTATCTAAATAAATATTCCTACCATTATAATTTTAGTAGAAGATTAATATTTGTTAAGGTTCATAAATTATAAACTAAAATAGATTAGGGTTAAATATATTTCATACCTCTAAAGTTTCACGAGTTGGTAATTCATACCCCAAAAGTAAAGATTTAGTATCAAATACCCCTAATTTTTAGAAATTAGCGAATTTACCCCTGGACTCTAACATACGTCAAAGAATAAACGGAGCTAAGGAACAGAGGGCACGTTGTTTTGTTGGTGGTGCCAAACTGAAGCCATTCCTGCGCTTTTTAACTTTCCCTATCACTGTTTCCTACCCTCTCTCTCTTTCATATTTTCTCTTTGCTCGTCTCTGTGTTTCTCTCCTTCTTGATTCCCTTTCTATGCTCTGCTTCTCCCTCCCTCCCTCCCTCCCTNCCCTCCCTCCCTCTCTCTCTCGCTCGCTCCCTCCCTCCCTCTCTCTCTCTCTGAGTTTGAAGAAAGAAATTATGGGAGAGCAAGAAGACTAAGGACTCATTCCTTTGGTTGCTGCAATATCTATCACGCAATAAATATGAATATGAACAGGGATGTGGACAAATTTGAGAAAATGATAAATTGAGAGCACAATGTGAAACATTGATAAATTGGCAAAACGAAAACAAGAAGAAATAAAACAATTGTTAAATACAAAATACTACAAATGCATAAATGGATTACTTGCAATTCTTAAATACAAAAGAAATCAAAAAATATATTATTCATAACTAATCCGAACAGGGATGTGAGATTGAATTGAGAAATGGTGAGAGCCATTTTTTATCTTATTCCTAGTGTTCGAATAATTTTTCCCATATTTCTCTCACCATTTCTCAGGTGAGAGATAGCAAGAAGAAAAGGTACTCCAACTGGGCAAGTTGCTGAGATACAGAGAGTTGGGGTTGAAATATAGGCAACCATTGCTGCAGACACCGTTAATTAACTCCATAAGTTGAAGCAAAGAAATGTGAGTCAATGTCATCAAATCTACAAAGCAGCCTGTAAATAGTGAGTCATATCGTTAAGAGTAACGTGTCAAAAATAATATGTAACGTCTAAAGATAGGTCCATGTGGTACTTACGTAGAATAACATTTATCGGTGCGTGATAATGACAAAATAACGCCTGTAAAAGACGTTCCTGTTTTATAGAAGTGGCGATCTCATTATATTAAATTAGGTATTAAATGTTGTACATCGTCTTCGAGTTGAGTGACAAAGATTCGAAAGTCTTTTCTTGCCTGGGAACAATCTGGGGGTTGTAGTCTAGTAGAATTAGGACAATGTTCGCTACACCGGGATGAGAAGATCTCCTTGAAGGATATAGCCACCTTACGAGTCTTGGAAGTGTCTCTTTGATGTCGACCCGAGAGAACTCAGGCGCAGCTCCCCATGCCACTACTGAGGGATCCTCGGAGGTGGTTCCCCATGCCGCCACAAGGGGAACCTCGGGTATGGCTCCCCATGCCACCCCGAGGGTGGCTCTCCATGCTGTCACGGGGGGGAACCACGATGGTGGCTTCCCATGCCACCACGAGGGGAACCCTAGGGGCTGCTCCCCATGCCACCCCGAGGGGAACCCCGATGGTGGATTCCCATGCCGCCACGGGGATAATCCCATGCGGTTTCCTAAATTACGTAATTTTAAGGATGTCACACATTTTAGGCATGGTGCCACGTTTTAAATGTGACTCTTATTGATGTTAGTTTCTGTCTGGACATACGATTTGCATGTGGTTGAAAGTGACATGTATGTGGTCCTCACTCGACTCCATCAATATAAAGGGGCCCCTAGCATCATTATGGGGGAACCACATTCACCACTCCCGAGACCCAAATCTCTAGAATATTCTCTCTTCAAAGTTCTCGCTCACTTTTTCAGGCATACTTGGCATAGACTAGATCACTCATACACGCATCACCCTAAACCCCAAAATATTTTGGCGACTCCATTGGGGAATGATCTGTCTACCATCTTCTTCTCTCTTCGAGTATGGCTGGACGTAGTTGAATGATAAGAGATTCTTCTCATTTAGAATGAAAGAATGTTAACCTAACTATTGAGAACAATGACATGGAAAATGCTACTTCCAGGGAGAGAATCAACCTCCCTTACATTACTACTGCTACAAGGACGACAACTGAGCAGACAAATGCCATTAGAGGGTTACAAGCCTCTAACGATGAGATATGTACCCTTCTGAGTACGCTGACCACTCTCCCCGCGGGTACCCAGAACCCTCTTCCACCACCACCTGTCATTCATATCGTTCTCCTCATGCGGTGAACCAGACTGACGTCGACAGACAGATTCCATCTATAAATCCCAGGGGCTCGTCCGGGTCAGGAACGGTAAAAAGTGACCAAAATGAGGATCACTCGAGCAACCCTGCAAATGTTATCATTCTGTCGACAACCTTCACACGTCCTATGTTGACACATGACGTCCCGGTTGATGGCACCGACACTGGCCCTTTCGTTGCCAAGAAGACACTACATAAGATGTTGGAGATGGAGCGTATCAAACCCTCTCTGAGCGAGATGATAGTAGACTTTCGTCTCCCTAACCCATGTGAGCTGGCCATGAAGCCATACCCGTCTAACTATGTACCCACAAAGTTCTATAAGTATAACGGGAAGGACAAATGTGCTAGGGAGCACATTATACGATTTGTTGATGACTTGGGCCCGCACAGATGTGATGAGTCCATGAGGCTGAGGGAGGTTTCGAAATCACTGATTGAGCGAGCATACACACGTTACATCAATCTAATGTCAGGATCAATTTTAACATGGTCCCACGTGGTTTCTGCCTTCATAACAAAGTTTTTATGTCAGAGGAAAAGATGAGCAATCTCGAGTTGGGGCATGAGCGTCAAAAGAAAGATGAGGACCTAATGACTTACATCAGACAGTTCGAGGATAAAGCATCGGATTGCCAGGAAGAGTGGAAGGAGGAAGACTTAGTGAAAATGTGCATGTGCGGAATGGTGAATGATTATAGAGAACATTTGGAGAACCTCGACATCGCCACTTTCTCACCCCTCCATGTAGCTGCTCAACGCACCAACACTTCAGTGTCCAAGCCAAAGATTTCGTAGCAGGGTGAGCGCGGGGGACTAACATTGAAGCCTGCGAGATACACGCTATAAGTAGCCATTGCACAACTGCAAGGATGAGGTGCAAAATAAGACATAAGCTAAAGGGATGATCCACCACATTTCCCCTGCTCCATGGATAAGGTGGAAGCGTTGATGGATGTCTGGTTCAAGGATAAGGTCGTGCAAAGATCTTGGGTGGAAAACTTACCCACCAGAGAAGAAATGGAATCACCTCGGTATTGCCGCTTCCACCGAGACAACACTCATTTAACCAAAGATTGTAAAACTTCGAGACAGAATTTTCATGACAAGCTCAAAAAATGGGAGATCATTAACGCGGACATAGAAGTCGTGAGAAACTAGTCTTTCCCCGACACGCTACATGACCATGTGACAGGAAGTAGCTGATATGCTACAAAACCCGAGGAGGGGTACGTTAAGTACAAAGGCAATCATGTGTTGTAAGGTCCAAAGATTATGTACTCGGAGTCATAATACGCATGTTTATTTATGAAATGTCTATTCTAAAAATTACAAATATTTGTCCATCTGCATGCTTGTACGAGTAGGAAGGGCTACATGAGACCACATTTATTGTTAATAGTAGATGGGATGACCCTCAAACGCTTCAATTCATACCGACGATGTTCAACTTTAAGTGCCTAAGAAAACTATCATGTTTAGCATTGTAATTTTTACTTCAACTTTTGTGATTATCAAAGCTTAAAAACTTATAACGGGTTTGTCATCCTAAAATGTGTGTTAGGCATTTCAGTGAAGTTAATTCCTGGAACGCCTTTAAGACGTTTCACCAAAGATTGATCCTAGAACGCTCTTAAAATGTTTCAGCGAAAGTTGTTCCTATAATGTATTTAAGACGTTTCAGCAAAGATTGTTCCTGAAAGCGCGTATAAAATGTTTCGGTAGAGTTTGTATGACATTTCAACAAAGTTTGTTCCTGAAATGAACTTAAGATGTTTCAGCAAAGCTTGTTCCTAGAACATGTTTAAGACGTTTCAGTAAAGTTTGTCCCTTAAATGCAATAGAAACATTTCAGCAAAAGTAGTTGGGCAGAACTTAGCCACTGTTGTAAATTCCTTCAAAGCGAAACTTGACCGCCATAACGTGTTTGAAATACACAAGTTGTTTTAACTACTTACTTCGCACGTTACCACAAAATAGGACCTTTGTCGTGTAGATTAAATCTAACTTAGAGATTTATTACGAATATGCTCATGTTAAAAGTCGTATGTAAGAGCGACGTATGCGCGAAGTAGGGATGCATGATAATGATGCATGATAACGATTCAAAGTAGGAATGAATGAGCATGTCTAATGAAAATTTAAAGTATGAACATATGCATGATGAAATCTGAAGTATGGATGGGTACATAACCATTTAAGCATGACCATTACGGATAATCCAATATGCACGCGCCTCCTTAGGCAACTTGATTATATTTTTTGAGTATGTGTGCACCTTTGTTAGGTAGTATCATGCAGGTTCCTACGTGTATATGCTTTCACAAGTCGAACGGCATTCCAACATGTGCACCTGCCACCAGGCCATATCTTGATGAACTTCACTCTGGTAAGTTATCTCAATATGATAAAGTCGTGGTGCGTTTGTTCATGATTCTATTGAATTATCTACAATAATGGTTATGAACACATCACTGAGCTACAATTGTCATATACGAGCATGATATAGGTAAAAAAATATATTGACTGACTTTATTAACTTATAATGATACTTTGGTATTTGGCCACACAATATGAATATGTAAATGGTGCATATATTACCATGTATCTGGACATGCGGTAGAAACTACCAAGCTGGAGTATGGTAGGGGCAGGGGGAATTCCCGGTGGAGCGGTGAAATGCGTAGAGATCGGAAAGAACACCAACGAGGAAAGCACTCTGTTGGGCCGACACAAACACTGAGAGACGAAAGCTAGGGGAGCAAATGGGATTAGACACCCTAGTAGTCCTATCCGTAAACAATGGATACTAGCCACTATGTGTATCGACCCGTGCAGTGCTGTAGCTAACGCGTTAAGTATCCCGCCTGGGAAGTACGTTCGCAAGAATGAAACTCAAAGGAATTGACGGGGGCCCGCACAAGCAGTGGAGCATGTGGTTTAATCCGATGCAAAGCGAAGAACCTTACCAGGGCTTGACATGCCGCGAATACTCATCATGATACTTTAGTATGCGTGTTAACATTGAACTTGAGGTTGTGCATCGCTAGTACTGTATTTTTTTAACCTATTCGTTTAGTTGGAAACTCCCCAAGAGTAAACACTTTGATGGGGTGCCATTTTTTTGGAAAATGTAAGTATTTCTCTAGAGGCCATTTGCTTTAAAGTAAAGTGCAAAAAAAATGAAAATAAGGGAATGATCTTGGTCGGCTAACTTTATATAGGAGGAGAACTCTCATGCTACATCCCGTCCAAGGAGAGGCTTTTGACGACTCATCCAAGGGAGGACGGGATGCAGCACCAAGTCCATTGGATGAGGCGTTGTCAAGTACCTCGAGATGAGATGTAGTGCCTCGTTTGAGGCACTGACACACCTCTGAATGAGGCATGTTGGCGTACGCCTCTAAAACAGGCGTTGTCATGCATCTAGATGAGGCGTTGTCACGTGCCTCGAGGTGGGACGCAATGCCTCATTCGAGGCACTGACACGCCTCCGAATGAGGCGTCCTGTCACGCGCCTCTGAACGAGGCATGCTTTGAACGAGGCGATGTCACGCATCTGAATGAGATGCTATCACGGGCATCTGAACGAGATAGATGTGCCCTTGAATGAGATGCAGACGCGGCCCTAAACGAGGCGCTGACACGCCTCTGAAAGAGGCATTCTCACGCGCCTCATTCAAGGTGCTGCCACACGCTTCGTTTGACTACTTTGAATGAGGTGTTCTTGCAGCGCCTCGTTCGAGGTATTGTCATGTCTCATTCGAGGTGATGTGACACGCCTCTGAGTAAGGCGTTCTCACACACCGCCTCTTAGAGGATTGTGACATACCTTGCCTTCAGCGAGGTGCCGACACGCACCTCGAGTGAGGTTTTAACACGCACCTCGAGCGAGGTTCTCCGCCTCATTCAAGGTACGATGAAACTGTGAGGACTCCCCCAAAACACATCTACTCATAAATTATAGTAGATCTAAATTTATATGATTTGATGCACGTAGTTATCAGAGACAAAAAAGACGTATGTCCCACAAACAAGTGCGAAAGACGCAACCAACACTCAAATCAGAATATATGTTCAAGCTTGACTATTGTGCCCTCAACCTTGAACGAGGGGCTAATATAAATAGTGAGTCACATCGTTAAGAGTAACGTGTTAAAGAGAACATGTGGCGTCTAAAGATAGTTCCATGTGACACTTACGTGGAATAACATTAATCGGTGCGTGATAATGACAAAATAACACATGTAAGGGACACTCCTATTTTATAAAGGTGGTGATTTAATTATATGAAATTAGGTATTAAATGCTGTACTTTGTCTTCAAGTTGAGTGACAAAGATTTGAAGGTCTTTTCTTGCCTGTGAATAATCTAGGGGTTGTGGTCTGATGGGATTAGGACAAAGTTCGCTACACCAGCATGTAGCCACCTTACGAGTCTTGGAAGTGCCTATTTGATGCTGCCCTATAAGAAATCTGGGCGCGGATCCCCATGCCACTCGGGGGAACCCGGAGGGTGGCTCCCCATGCCGCCACGGGGGGAACTTTGAGGGTGGCTCTTTATGCCGCAACGGGGAGAACCCTGGGCGTGACTCCCCATGCCACCCCAAAGGGAATGCTGAGGGTGGCTCTCCATGCCGTCGCGGGGGGAACTTCGGGTACGACTCCCCATGCCACTCCGAGGGGAACTCCGAGGGTGGATTTCCATGCCGCCACGGGGGGAACCCCGGGGGCGGCACCCGATGTCACCCCGGGGATACCCCGAGAGTGGTTTCCCATGCCGCCACGGGGAGAACCCCAGGCGCGGTTTCCTATGTTATGTTGTTTTAGGGATGTGACACGTTTTAGGCATGGTGTCACATTTTAGTGTGTGACCCTGTTTTAAGCGTGACTCTTATTGGTGTGAGTTTTCGTCTGGACACGCGATTTTCATGGCGTTGAAAGGGGCATGTGTGTGGTCCCCACTCGACCCCATCTATATAAAGGGGACCCTAACACCATTATGGGGGAACCACTTTCACCACTTCTGAGACCTAAACCTCGAGAATATTCTTTCCTCGAAGCTCTCGCTCACTTTAGAGTCTTAGAGGCATTTGCCACCTTCCGACGACTGCCTGAGATTGCTTGTCCTTCACCCTCTGACACCAACTCCCACATTCTCAGGCATACTTGGCATAGACTAGATCACTCATAAACACATCACCCTAAAACATGAAACACAACCTATCAGATTTCACTTACTTTTGTGCCTTCACTATGATAGATTTAAACTACTGACCAATTGGATAAAACTTTCAGCCAGATTTTTCTTTTTTTATTTTCAAGAAATCATTCTCAATAAATATTAAGGGATAAACAAGAATGGAAATGAAAGAGGTTCCCAGAACCTCAAACCTCATGTGGTGTTAGTTGAGTTCAAAAGAACTTCAATATAATTGTTATCTCTTACCTTATAAGTGGTGAAAGAAATGTGAGAGAAAGAGAGAGTGAGAAAGAGAGAAATGGAGACCTACAATAGAACTGAGAAAATGAGAAAAACAAAAGAGAGAGTGAGAGAGAGAAGCAGAAGCATAGAGAGAATCAAGGAGGAGAGAAACATAGAGACGAGCAAAAAGATAAAAGAGGAGAGAGAGGGTAGGAAACAATGACAGGGAAAGATTTTTTTTTTGTCAAAGTAAGATTAAGATTTTAAGGGGAATGAGTGAATATGACTCAAACTCACGATTTCTAAGATATGAGTGTAGGAATTTAATCAGCTGCACCGACCTAACTTGTCAGTGATAGAGAAAGTTAAAAAGCACAGGAATGGATTTAGTTTGGTGCCACCAACAGAACAACGCGCCCTCTCTTGCTTAGCTCCGTTTATTCTTTGAGGTTTGTTAGAGTCCAAGAGTATTTGATGCTAAATCTATACTTTAGGGGTATGAATTACCAACTTATAAACTTTTTGAGGTATGAATTACATGTAACCCAATAGATTAATTTATAATTCTGATGAAATGACAATCATCATGGGGTACGGAAAAAATCTATTTGTTATAAACAAAATTATTTAAAAATTAACTTAGCAGAAACAGAAATCATCTTGGTTTTTTCGAAAAATTTGAGAATATAATCTCAACGTTTGAGACTAAGTCTAAAGTACATTAACAAAACAGACATCATCCTTGTCAATCTCAGAACCACATTTTTCCTGTGAAATTTTTTGACAATAGTATGTATCTTTCTTTACAGAATTTGACAAAAAGAGTGATAAAGTACATTAACTTCCATTATAGTTCATCTTAATTACAAAGATACCTCTTCTTGTTTCAAAATTTATGTGGACAATCCTCTAATTTTATTTTATCTATAAATAAGTTCATGCAATTTCTTCCCAAAACACCTTAAGCATATTTTTAACAATCTAATACTGAAATGTCATTATTATTTGTTACTTTCTCAATTTTATTTATATACTATAGATTTTATATATTAATGTTCGAGAATATGTCTAGAACATATTTTCCTTTCATTTTTTGCTAAAATTTTTAATGAACGCATCAACAAATAATAAGACAACAATTAGAGAAGGGCATTTGACATTTCATTAATGGCAATAAAGCTCTGTGTAAGTATTAGAAGTAGAGCCTAGAGATGGTTTCCAATGAAGCTCTTATCCAAATTTTCATTGAAAAGAGATTACAGCAAAAAAAAAACCTGGATAAAATAAATGTGGAAAGTTATTTTTCTTTTTACACTTACGGGTCTTTTACAATTACTAGACTTACGTCTCCCTCTTTTGAAATTTTAGATACGCTCGAACAAGATTGTTAGAATCATGATCCTACTTAAAATCGTGAAGAGATCTCACGAATCAGATCGTAAAATCGAATCGTGGATCATAAGATTCTACTATATACTACTAATATTATGAAAAAACTCAATTTACCAAACTACATATTTAAATTCTTGAATATAATTAATTAATCAACAATAAATTTTACTATTTTACTAAGTGTAATTTGAAAAAATAAATGACAACTTAAATTTTGAACAAATTAAATGAACTTTATATTATTTTTTTATCAATAACTTAAAAAATTATATTTAGTGAAATCGTAAGATCCTACCAATCCAAGACAAAAAAATATAATAGGATTGTAAGATCCTTCCAATTTAAGATTCTACTTATGAATCAGATTGTGAGGGTTAGACAGGATTGTAAAATCGTAATATCTTATGATCTGGATCGAGAGTTTAACAACCAAACTCGAAACTTTTTGGTGGATATTAGTTTTTTAGTTTTACGAATTTTTTTTGGTAAAATACTATTTACAGATTGAGATAGAATGAGAGAATTAATTGTAGAATTTAAAATTATAAGAACTTTGATTGAAATTTTAAAATGGCCAACTTTCCAGATCAAATTGTAAAAGCGACCAACTTTTCAGCTCAAAGCTGCAAAAATTGTCGGAAAATAATAGGGCAAAATAATGTAAATAATTTATTTTTATCTGTGTGATTTTTGTAAATAAATTGTTTTCTTTTGCTATTTTCCACCATTTTAAAAAAATAATTGGTCATTTTTACAGTTTTAACTAGAAAGTTGATTTTTCTTGTCATTTCTTAGGGAAAATTAGAGGATTAGGTTGTTTTAAGTTGTTATTTTGTATTATGTCATTTAAATTTATGATTTGCACATATGGTCGAATGCTCATTTTAGATTGTTAGTTAGTTATGATTTTATTTGGTCTTTTACGTTTCTCATTTGTAAAACTAACTATTGTTTTTTAAGGTTTTAATATTTTAAAAATCATAAATTGTAACTTACCGTAGCACCCATCTTCTTCTTCGGCTCCGACATGTTTTGCTTCAAAATTACAGCAACAATTCTAGTAGTTTTTCCCACGCTTTCTCATTAATCATTCATTGCTTCAACCTCTAATCAATATTGTGGCATTCTTCTAAGAAATTGAGTCAATTATTAGTATTATGCTAGTCCTTCTTTTTCATTTTTGCTACTACCACGGGGTCTGTTCTTTTTCGCTTTGATTGTTGAATCAATATTTATTGTGGCATTCGTTCTTCGTTACTGTGCATTCTTCTAACAATCTTTTTCGTTTTGATTGTTCTTTTTTATTTTTTATGCAATTTTAGCTTACTTTTCGCTGGAACAACAATTAGTATTCTGGAATTTTTGGTAGTATTAGGTTACAATTTTGGTAGTATTTTGTATTTGTTTGTAGTATTAGGTTGCGGTTTTGCGATTTTGGTAGTATTCTGAAATTTTTTTGGTAGTATTCTGCAATTTTGGCTTCCTTTTGGTAGTATTCTATATTTTAAGTCGTAATTTTGTATTTAGCATTATAAGTGATTGGTATTCTTGTTTTATTCAATGTTTGATGTGTTGAATCGTTATTTTGATTTCTGAATTTTATTTTTCTAATGTCTACAATCGTTAATTTGATTTTTGATTGAAGGAATCGTATTTCTCTTTTTTATGTTGAATCATTATTTTTGTTACGTAATATATATATATATACTACTTATTTATATATATTGTGTCAAACAAAGGTATTTTCAAGGAATCATATATTTACTAATAGTATATATTATTTACTTATCTGTATATATATTTTTAATATATTTACTATATTATCATTTACTTATCTGTATATACATTTTTCAAAATAGATTCAGTCCGAAATTAGATAGTATATATCTATTTACTAGCATGTTTAAACATTAAAAAACCATACTACAACATGAATAATATTTCGTCCATGTATATCAACTTTCATATATTTCGAAATGAACTTTCACATATTTAAGCTTGGATTTGCACAAATCTTGCTAGGGTTCTCTATGTTCTCCAAAATCGTCGATGCTGCCCTTCACAAGTGATTTCAGTCGATTTTTTAGGGTTTCCTGATGGGTAGCCGGAGCTTTTGGTAGTTTAATAACGAGGGCAGAATTATCTTTTTAATATACTATGTATGTTTCAGATATACGGGGTTTTTAATTTTTGACCATTTGTGCAAAACCCGTTTTAATTTTCGACCACTGTATCTACTGTTTTTTCCTTTAACGCTTGTTGTGTTGCTGCTGGTTGTGTTTGCTGCTCTTTTTCTGCCAATTTCATTAGATGCAATGACTTTTTTACTTTAGCCGCATTTACTGTTGCTTTCATTAAGTGTCTTTTCTTCTTCCTGTAAGAGAAATGTAATTAGTCTTCATGATATAAACATATGCTTACAATTGCATAAATTAGTTTTATATGTAATATTTATCTGTGATGCAACGGCTTTCATGAATTTAGATATATTATCATAGTTTATTATCCTTTACTTAATTGCATATACATTGGCAAAACATATTTAGTCAGAAAAATGGATTAATACCTATAGTATATGTCTATACACTCACATGTTAAACACTAAATAAAATTGTTATATTGTTCGAAAACCATCTTTGCGATTTGAAATTATGCAGCAAAAGATGAAAAATGTATCATGCAGCCGAAATTATCACTTACATTTAGAAACCATCAATTACAATTCTAAATTACCACTTACAATTCAGAAGACGAAAAATGCATAATATGAAAACCAGCTCTACAATTTCAGAAGGCGATTCAGAAGACAAACAAGACCAAAATTATCACTTACAATTCAAATGAAAATATCATGCAACAGCAACCGTGTTTGACAGATAAGAAATCAAACTCGAAATAAAACAAAAAAGCCGTGTAATAACACAGATTCAACCTCCAATCAGGCTCAATTCGAAATAACTTTGAACTAATTCAAACAATTTCAAACTATATCAAACTCGAACGAAAATCAATTTCAAATGAAAAGGAAGAGATTGAAACCGTAAATAGAAAAGATTGAAACCGTAAAAATCGCTTACAATTGATATTCATAAGATTTAAGCTTGGATTTGCACAAATCGTGCTAGGGTTCTCTATGTTCTCCAAAATCACTGATGCCCCCCCTCACAAGTGATTTCAGTCGATTTTTTAGGGTTTCCTAATAGGTAGCCAGAGCTATTGGTAGTTTAATAATGAGGGCAGAATTATCTTTTTAATATACTATGTATGCCTTAAATATACGAGGTTTTTAATTTTCGCCCATTTGTTCAAAACCCTTTTTTATTTTCGGCCACCGGTGCTACTATTTTGTCCCTCAACGCTTGCTATGCTGTTGCTGGTTGTGTTTGCTGCTCTTTTTCTGCCAATTTCATTAGACGCAATGACTTTTTTACTTTAGCCGCATTTACTCTTGCTTTTATTAGGTGTCTTTTCTTATTCCTGTAAGAGAAATGTATTTCGTCTTCATGATATAAACATATGCTTACAATTGCATAAATTAGTTTTAAATGTAATATTTACCTGTGATGAAGCGGCTTTCATGAATTTGGATATATTATCATAGTTTATTATCCTTTACTTAACTGCATATATACTGGCAAAACAGATTCAGTCAAAATTTGGATTAATACCTATAGTATATGTCTATACACTCACATGTCAAACACTAATTAAAATTGTTATATTGTTCAAAAATCATCTTTGCGATTCGAAATTACGCAGCAGAAGATGAAAAATGTATCATGCAGTCGAAATTATCATTTACAACTAGAAAATCATCAATTATAATTCTAAATTATCACTTACAATTCAGAAGATAAAAAATGCATCATACGAAAATCATCTCTGCAATTTCAGAATGCAATTTAGAAGACAAAACAAGAATGAAATTATCACTTACAATTCGAACGAAAATATCATGCAGCAGCAACCGTGTTTGACAGATAAGAAATCAAACTTGAAATAAAACAAAAAACCGTGTAATAACACAGATTCAACCTCCAATCAGACTCAATTCGAAATAACTTTGAACTAATTCAAACACTTTCGAACTATATCAAACTCGAACGAAAATCAATTTCAAACGAAAATAATTTCGAACGAAAAGAAGAGATTGAAACCGTAAATAGAAAAGATTGAAATCGTAAAAATCACTTACAATTGATATTCATAAGATTTAAGCTTGGATTTGCACAAATCATGCTAGGGTTCTCTATGTTCTCCAAAATCACTGATGCTACCCTTCACAAGTGATTTCAGCCAATTTTTTAGGGTTTCCTAATGGGTAGCGGAAGCTTTTGGTAGTTTAATAATGATGGCAGAATTATCTTTTTAATATACTATGTATGTTTCAAATATACGAGGTTTTTAATTTTCGACCATTTGTGCAAAACCCTTTTTAAGCCATTTTTTTCTTTTACTGATCTATTTCTCTGAAAAAAACTATTTTTTTTACCTCAATGACCTAACATTACTACTACACTATTTTATTTAACATTCCTAAATCAAAAAGGAAAAACAAAAATCAATGAGTCGCGGGTGTCAATCACGTGCGTCCAAAGTGCCAGTAAACTAGAAAAGCACAAGATGAAGGGTAGTCAATCGTCACGGGTCTAGCTTCCTCTTTACTTTTTTACTTGATCGTTTATTTAATGTATCAAGTTATTAATTATTTTAATTTTTTCAAATTAATAATTTAATCTTTTTAGTTAATTGGTTGCAATTTATTCAATAAAGAATGATATATATGATTCTTAATGATGTAAACAAACAACTAGCTCAAATCTAAGACGAAATAAAGGTTCAGTTCCATATAATATAATACTTTTGTCTGACAGTTGACCCAATCTTTTTATATTTCTTCTTTTTGTTTTATTTTTTTGTTCGTATATTCATAGATAAAATTCCAACAAATTCGTTTAACTTTATTTCTATTTTCTAAGATAAAATGTAAAAACATTCCATTCACTTTCATTGTTTGCAATGACCCTACCTTTTATACGGTCATGGAACCAGGAATTTATTTTACTGGTGTCACATTGCCATTACCATTATGGACTGTTCATTTCGCAAAATAGAATATTATTATAGAATGTAAACATTATGGTAAAATGTACATATTATTGAGAAACTAGAAAAATGTAAGGAACCCCGTTAGAAAATGAGAAAGTGTAGCATTACTACAGGAATTTAATATATTGTGTTCGTTTATGAAGAAATTATGATAAGGTATAATATTATGTATTGTCATATCAAATATTTAATCGTACTAATTAAACTATATATGCAGTGCACGTGATATATACGGTTTTATTGTTTTGATTGTTTTTTTATATATTATTTGTTCATATAAATTTTTTTGAATAAAATACATTAATTAATTAATAAATTAGAAAACTACAATTATAACTTTTACGTTTTTCATAAGTATTACTCACCAAATATTTTTAATTAAATTAATTATGCTAGAAGAACATCATCTAATATATTTTTTTAGTTTGATTTTTAGTATATAATTTCTTTGATCTCCGTGTGATAAATGAACTAAAAACTTATTTTATTCTTTTATCGATTGATTGAATTTTTTTAATATATATCTTAACGATGAAATAATTTAATATGTTCTCTGCACCTTAATGTATGTTAGTGTAAATAAAATTGAAGTTATATAATTGATTATTAATCATTTAATTTTAAAATTATCAATATTTAGTATTAACATTGATGAATGATAAATAAAGAATCTAATGAAATAGTTGATGCAATTGATGTCTAAAAATATTTCTCCCATCTCAGTCACATTTATATATACTAATAAAGATTATGAGAGACTAGAGGGTCAAACCCAACTTGCACCAAATAGGGGTGTGCAATTGTCTCGATAAACTCGTTCCGTCCCGAACCTAGCGGGATGGGATGAGAAATTTTTTTTGTCCCGTTCGGGATGGGAGGACATGGGAAAAAAATGTCGTCCCGAGCCGTCCCGATTTCTCATAAAGAACCCAATATTTTTATTGTTTTTTAAATTTGACCTTTAAATTTTTTTATTTTTAACCCTTAATTTTTTAATTTTTAACATTGTAATCTTTTAAACTTTAAACTAATTTTTATTTTTAACCTTTAAATTTTTTTACCCAAAATGTCCGTCCCGTCCTGCTCGGGATTTCCCCTTAACACGGGATGGGACAGGACTTAAAAAAAATTATCCCGTCCCAATCGGGACGGGACGAAAAGACTCAAAAACTGTCTCATCGCGTGCACGCCCCTACCACCAAAGCATACTAAGTTCAAGACCAAACCCAGCAAGCTGACCGCAGAGTGGGGTGCTCGCGGTTCGGTTCGGCCAATTTTTTGATGAAAAGCCGAACCGAACCGTGAGTTTCGGTCGGTTCGGTTCGGTTTGATTCGGTATAATTAATTACAAATAATTTTTTTAAATGATATTATTGAAAAAATAAATATAAAATTTAAGTTTTGCTTCAGTTCGGCTCGGCTCGGTTTGATTTTATAAGAAATTATATATTAAAAATAAAAAATATATATAAATTTAAAATTTCAGTTCGGTTCGAAAACTACCAAAAATCCGAACCGAACATTCAATTCGACGATTTTTTCAAATCGAACAGAACATACACAAAAAATCGATCAAACCAACTACTTTTGGTTCGGCTCAACCAGTTCAGTTTGGTTTTCGGCACCCTTACCACACAGGTTAGGGTGCTACAAGAGATACCCAGCTAAAAGTCAGGGGTCCGTAGGCCTGTCCAGTACACACTCTTGGAAAGCACTTGAGGGATCTGAGTCTGACACTTGTTTCTACCGTGCCATTCCCCTTATAGCTCAAGTTGGACAAGGTGCATCGCCTACCATCAGTATCACCACAGACCAGAGGACCGCTGCATAACGGATAGCCAACCAGGCGACTGGACACTCCTTGACTGAGCTGGCCAAGCCCTCACCTTACTGCCGAAAACTCTAGCAGTTGCCGTCTAATTCTTAGAATCCTTGTTGACAGCAGTGTGATATCCTAGTTGGGAAGTCTCAGTCAGAATATCATTAAGGATCATGCAAATTTACATACTGGGAGATTAGAGATATTAGCATTAAATATCTCATTTCCTAATCCCATGGGTATTTTGTTATTTTGTACATCCCTAAAACCTTATAAATAGAGGTGTCCCGCATTTCTCCAATATGATTTTCTCTCCCAACTTACCTGCACTTACTCTGTCGAGATATTAACTTGATTGTTAAAGTGTAATAGGTTGGACACCTCCCCCATTATCTAGCTATCACCTTTAATGGTCTTATATTTTGTATATTCTAGAGCAAACCATTGAACAATGCATGAAAAACTTTCTACACTAGCTCATATACATCCGAGTATTTTGATAAAACTATAAATTATATTCCTACACTTTATTTTCATATTTTTATACCATTGTACTTTGACTAAACTGTAAAATATACCCTTCCGTGACGTTTTTTGGTTAAATTTAACAGAATAATTAACTCCATATATTTCCCTCTATTTTCTCATTATTTCTCTCCATTTTCATCTATTTCCCCAAATTTTTAAATCCTCATTTTCACTTTCAACACATTTTCTAGATCTGATTTTTATGCTTTCCTTTAATGATTTTTTTTGCTTCATTCTTAAAAAAATTTGCTTTATTCTTAAAAAAATCTGCTTCAACCATGACATTTTCTATAGGATTTGACGGAACTTGACTCTCCAAAAAATTCAAGACAAGTAGTGAAGATTGTTAGATGACAAATGTAATTCAAACATTTTATTCATTTTTTTAAATTTTTATTGAACTGAAACTAAAGTCTCAATGAATCTTATTAGAAATAAATTACAAATGTATTATTCATATGATTGGAAAAAATAAAAAATATAACTTAGTTTATTGAAATTTTATAATGAAAAATTTTTTAGTAACAGTTTTTTATGATGAACCATTTTTTGAGTAGCAGATTTTTTTAAGAATAAAGAAGATTTTTTTAAGAATAAAGCAAAAAAAATCATTAAAGGAAAGTAAAAGAAATCAGATCAGAAAATTGTATTGAAAGTGAAAATGATGACTTATAAACGAGGGGAAATTGATGAAAATGAGGGGAGTAATGGAGAATATTGGGGGAAATTGATGGAAATGGATGAGGTTGATTTTTCATGGAGATATCTCATCTCACATCAAAACTGAAGTCACTTAAATTGGAGTGATTTGAGGGCTTGCTCGTGCACTCAGAAGGACAAATGGTACGTAAATGAGCTTACGTCTCACTCTGTGCAAGAAGAGGAAAGGAAGTAGCGAGATAAGAATGAGAGTGCTCACTTGGCCTTAACCTCTCAAAACAAGAAAAAGAAGAGAGTTAAGGATGTTGCTAAAGGATCTTCTGAGGAGAAGAAACAAAAGTAGCAGGACGAGGAGTTTGTCTGCTACTTCTATAGAAGTTGTATGAAGAATGAGTGTTCCAAGTATGCCACGTGGTGCGTAAAGAAGGGTATGCTTCTAATTTTAGTTTGTTCAGAAGTTGATTTAACTCCTAAGCATATGCAGGGTTGCTTATGGAATCGATTACCAAGTGATACTGAAAGGTTCATCTATGTGGACAACGGTAATAAAGTTTCGGTGGAGTCTATAGGAACTTTCAGGCTACAATTATATTAGCTATTTAAGGTAATGAACTAAAATAAAATGGTCTAATTTTGGTAAACCCATAGACTGCTCATTTTAGTATGGGATAATTGAGTAGATATATCGATATTGTCCGCATTAGGGGATTATGGGAACCCTAATTAGGCAATATATAAAGGCTCATTTTGGTTATGCTCCCCGATATATGAAATCACTCATAGTTTCCCTTCTCCCATCTAGAAGAGGAACGACGGTCCTATTGACGAACTAAAGCGATTTGGTTAAGGAAGATCGCAAACCACTATTCGCTCGTGCTCATTCGTTCGTGATCGATTGTGTACAATTTTCACAACATATAAGGTCGTTCATTATGGATCCAGGTATGTAACTCGTATCCATGAATCCTAATATTCTAGCGTAATGTGGATCAGATCCTAAGTTGTTCGGAACTTTTTAATTTATGATATTTGCATCTCGATCTGATTTTTTTATTTTTAGTATGATTTAATTATAGCATATAACGAATCAAGTCTTTCAGGTCAAACGATTATACGTGAGATGTTTCAATATCAAGATCAGGGGTTCAAACCCCAAGTTGTATCCCCCTCCCCCTTAACAAAAAAAATCTAAATTCTAACAAATAACGCTCTCTAAAAAGTGGTGATAATCAAGAATAAGCAATTTTTAAGAAAAAAAATAAATAATGGTTAAGGATGAAACACAAATAAAAAATAGTTATCAAAATTTGAAAAAAACAAAAAAGTACACGCAAAAAATTGTCCTCCACGCGCACCAGTGAAGTTTTGTATTTCTGTTCATAAATTTTATATAATATAGACTGTATATATAAAATATACTACACAAATTATACATGTATACAAAATATATACTATATATATTATATAGTTGATGAAATCTGGGTACCGGTGCGCGTGCGCGCCAGACTCTCTCCGCGTGCGAGTCTACTTTTTTAAAAATCGTGTCTATAAACTATTTTTTATGTTTTTTATATTTGTAATCATTTTTTATGATTTTTTTTTAAAAATTAATTATTTATTAAGATTACTACTCTAAAAATTTGGTTTCACCACTCCCATCGGGAGTTGGAATATTGGATGGATGAACTCACATGCAAAGACGATATAGAAAGGGATAGGTGAAAAATAAATATTTATTATATTTTTACAATAAAACAGTCATACATATTAATTTTTTGCTATATTTTGTATCAAGATGTATGTTATACTTTTTAAAAAAATTTAAACATTTTATTTCATATTAATGGTAGTTTGCATTTGATTAGTGACTGTAATTTGATATTTATTTATTTTAACTACTAGAACAGTTTTTAGAATTTTTAACTATAAAGTTATGCAATATATGCGTTGGATTTCAATATACCAGACATGGTAATTAACATTACTGGCATTTTTGTAAATTTTTATTTCACAATCAAACATGGTAACCATCACATTTTCAATAATCGGGTTTCTATAAATAATTTAATAACTCTCTTAGGAAGCAACAATAAATGATATTACATTTTCTACTTAATACTAGAATATCAGGTATGCCTACAGTACCAACCAGTATAGTAGTGTGGGTACCTAAAATGTGTGTAGTGGTATTTACAAACAACCATTTTAAGTATCCGCAGTGCATACTGTTAATATAGCGTAGGTATTTCATATATGTTACTCGTAACATACGGTTTAACATATTTTAAATATTCACAGTAACTACCGACCAGATTACTCTTAAAACACTAACAACCTAAATAACTTTATGATAAAGAAAACCAATAACAACTTCAATAGCTTAAAATCACGTTTTAGGAGAAATTATCATTTGTGTTCAAATTAGATAATTACTACTACTTGAAGCAAGAGACAAGTACAGCTCGGCAGCGGTAAAGAGAACGTGGAAAAGAAAAGACGGTCAGATGAGGAAAGAACAGACATCGTAATTCTAAAAATCAACGGCCAAGCAAATTTCAAGGGTTAACGTAGACTGAAAAGGTTTGTGGTTCTTAAAAAGTGGGGAGTGGGTTGCATATAGAGGATTCCTTTTTCTGAAAGGACAGAGAGTGATCCAAAGAATTTAATTCAGTTGAGCTACTCTTGTCAGAAGGTCAATATCCAGTCCCAATAATATTCAAACATTTTTTTAATTTTAAATATTAATTAACTATTTATTGGCTAATGCTATGATCTTCTGCATCAAGTCCATCTTAACCTCCGTTCACGCAGCTTATTCATGATGTTTAAAATTCAAATATAGAAATAGGGATGTGCACGGTCGGTTCATCGATTAGTAATGTATTTTTTAATCAAATTTAATTCATTAGTTATCTATATAACCGAACTGAACTGAATTGGTGTAACTATTTGAACTAAACTGAATATAATCAAAGTAATCGGTTCGGTTTGGTTACTTGTACCATAGTAGTCAATTCTGTTTTGGTGACCATTTTAGTTTTATGAAAAAAATGAAACCTTTAAGATATTTCAGTATTTTGGTGTGCCGTTTCAGAAAAAATTTCTGGTAATCTAAAATAATGTTATAAAATTTATCATATATAATATAAATAAGAAAAAAATGAATTAATAGATTATATCATGCAAATAATACGTAGTTACCATTAAAATTCAACAAGACATTATATTAATGACATTAAAATTCAACAAAAATATCATATTAAACATAATATTAAGTTGACGTGCTAAAAAATACTTCAATTCCTTTGTAATTTAGGAGTAGCTTCACCATACCTCCACAAAAAAAAATATTGAGAATAAATTTAATTAAGACAACATAATTTCATAGAAGTATTTCAGTCGAAATAGACCGAAATAGACCGAAACAGGGCGAAACTGACCGAAATTTTGAGCGAAAAATTACAACCCCCGATTTTATTTCGGTTCCTCGCGGGAACCAGAATGTTTCGGCCATTTCGGTTGAAACGAATGAAACAGACCACTATGCTTGTAATTGGTTCAGCTGCACCTGTAAAATTTTTTAAAACATCAAAAAAATTGAGACGAGGGACTGAGGGATTGAAGTATTTACGTGTTTTTAATATGGTAGTTTGTAGAATACGAGTGTTTCACATGTTAGAGAGAAGAAATCTTATATGTTTTCAGTATTAGACTCAAAATAATGAAAGTAACTATTTCCATTTTATGAGTCAACTAATCACATGTGGTCATAAAATAAAAAAGAATAGGACAGTGTAGAATAGTTTAACATAATTGGAATAAAATCGTACATAAAAGTTCTATGCACTCTTAAATCTTATTATATTATAAATAAAAATAGTTCATTTTTAGAAAGAAGGCATTTTACCCAAAAACACCTATAATCTATACAAATAAATTTATTTTTAATAATTTAAATTCATTTTATCTTCGTCTAAAATGAATTGGTTTTGGTTGTTGAGGGACCGAGGGATACTTTCAAGTTCGGCTTTTCCAACCTTCTTTTTCATTTGGTTGAAAAGTGAAACTGCTTTTACTTATTTCATCAAACCCCATAAACCTGACAAGAAAATGCCAAATCAATATTCAAATGACAAAAAATAAAAAGAAAATACAAAATGTCACTTAATTAGACACTATTCCCTACACCACATACCAAAATACCCGTCCCTCTCCTATCCTCCTCTTCCCTTGTAGTTGTTATGTCACTCTCCTCGTTGCTCTGTAATTATTTGTAGGACCCGTCTCCAAAAACAATTAAGAATCTAATATAATATCCGCACACTGTAAATAATGTATTCAGATCAACCCTCATGCGATGGAGAGATTATTGGAAGTGGATCACAATCAGACTGCGTAATGACTAAATCTCGTTAAAATTTTCCAAACTCAGAATCTCCTCGCAATTTAGATTTTATCCTGCTCTCGGTGGGACTAATCATGTTCTGAATTTAAATTTTGAGATTTTTATCCCGTCTCAAATTTGTTTGAATCTGAGATTGAGATTGCACTTTTTAGACGGATCAATATTTTTGTCCCGTTCGAACCCATCTTGACATGCCCATCCTACAGTCCCGCATTTTGGCCCACATAAATGTATGGATATTTAAAAAAATCTTAAAATATATTAATGCTTTTTATAATTAATGAACACTAAGGCAGTGTTTCAATACAACACTACGCTGGCGGTGTTCGTTACAACATCGTCGTCCCATCCCCGAGACCCATCTTTAGGGCCGTCCTGAGTCCCAATCCAGTGAAACATGAGATTTTACTCTGGACATGATGATCCCGTCCCGTTAACTAGTCAATATCTCATCGGTATGGGATGCAACTGGGACGAGTCTAACAAATCTCAGGGCAGTCTAACAAATCTCTGGGACGAATCTACCTAAACCTAACATGGTACTATGATTTTTATCCGATACTAAAGAATCGTCCCCAGACTACTTGTTTGCATGATTTATGATAACGTGTCGATTTATTACGATCATGATGTTCCTATATAAAATCTCCCATAACCAATTAATATTTTTCTCAAATTGATACAAGAAAAATTTGAGCCTAGAACATTTTACTTTCACAATAGTGTAACACATGAAGTGTAACAAAAAAGAAACACAAGACTGATGACACTCGCACTATCTTTGAAAGAGTATAATTTTTTGAGGGCACACGTGTGTCCAAATCAAAACTAAGTTTTTCTTAATATCTCTCAATCTATAATCTATTTATTGCATTTTTATTTATGAATTTTAGATAACATGAGTATTTAGGCTTGTAAGTTGTATCTGACTAATCCCGCCAGCCATAAAGTTTAGATCAGGTAAACTCTAGTTTAACAAGTTTGAGATTGATCCCCTTGATTTTTTAATCTTATTTATATCAAATTGATTTGTTTTTTTTTTGGAGAAATTTTGATTAGTTCGCATCAAAGAAAATTTGCCCAAAACACATACATACAATCTATAAAAAGCCAAACATTTCATTAAAATAAAACATAAATCTAAACTACTACCTAAAACTGAATATTTCGGTAGTGAAAATTTTAATACTTAAAAAAGAACTTTTGACTTTTCACATGTGACTATGATGCTTATTTATTATCAAACACTGCAATTTGCATCCAATATTTTTACTATTGCCTCACATGTCATCTTCAACAGCATACAAAGTGAATAACAGAATGAAAATTAAGCCAATTTAACCCTCAAAGCCACTTAGAAATCTCATAAAATTTATCGTTGCCTGAAAAAAAAAGAGAAAAGTTCATTGTTGTTAATATATCAAGAAAAAATAATTCTATACCGATCAAATAATTGATTAAGTTTTGAGAATGATAAAATAGTGTGTCAATCATTTATAAATTAATATTTTATGATAATTAAAATAGTTTAAAAATTAATCTAAATAATTGACATATAACCGTAATACTAAAAATTTGGTGTAATTACCTGGTGGGTTGTTTTAGGCATAAAAAGCCTTTGAAATTAATAGGGAGAAACTAAAAGAAGAAAGTATCATTAAAGAGAGTAGGTATTTTGTTTAATACTTGCAAAGAGGATTCAGCTAAAAAAGCATGCTACATAAAAGTATTGATGGGTACAGGAGCTCTATATGCACCAATCGACATATGGCTCATATTTTCCCTCTGTTTTTTCATCATCTATGCTATTCCCTTCTACCAAAGAAATTTGCCGTCTCCCTTTTTACCCCAAATTTAATACTTTATTCATATTATGAACAAAAAATAAATGAATTCTTTAATTGAAAAATGTAGAATTTAAATTGGTGTAAAATTGACCTTGTAAGTTTTAGTCAGTTCATTTTCATCCTTAAAGTTTCAAAATTTATGTGATGACTCTTTCATTCAAATCATGTTTTACACCATTCATCCTCCTTTTAGATTGAAGTTGAATATAATTTTATCAAAATGACATCACGTTTACTATATAATCTGAGAGGGCATGACAATGACATTGTTTGTTTGGATCATTAGAAGTAAAATGTGAGAAAGAAAGGGCCAAATTGTGCAGATTTTAAAATTTAAAGGGGCAAATTGATCAAATTAAAACTTGGAGGGCCCACTTAAAAAAGATGTCACTTCAAGTAAACTACAGAGGACCAATTTGAATTTTATCCTAAACAAATATTTAATTTACTTAGCAATAAGTTAGGTTAAGTATTAAGTTTTGAGTATTTTGATTGCTTTTCTAATAATTTGCAGACACATGTACATAAAAATAAGATTTTATTTATGTGAAAAAATAGTGAATGAATTATTAAAATTTAAAAATTCATGCACTTCACAGTGAACAGGAGTGAGAGGCAGAGCTTCTTGTAAAAAATAAAAAGAGTGAGAGAGTATTTATTACTCATAGGAGGTGGGGGTATTGGAAAATAACAAAAGGAGAACCAAGCAACCATTTGTTGCACTGTCTTGAAAGGGAGACACATGATTTGTCCAAGGAAAAAGGTGTAGGTAACGCCAAGAACAAAAGTTAAAGGCGAGAGGAGGTTGTAAGGTAATAATAATGGATATGGAAAGCAAATCCAGGTCTGCCTCTTTCATCACTCTCACAGTAAATTTAGGCTTCCCTGAAGTGAAAGACAACCCTTTTTTTCTCTTCTCTTCTCCTTTCATGACCCATTGTTGTTTGCTATGATTGAGTGAACCAGACAAAGCTTCCTCACTGTCCATATTTCTATACCCTTAACCCCTTTTCATTCATATCTTCACCTTCCATTTCCTTTTTGCTTCTTTTCTCTCCCCATTTCTCCTTTTGATTTACAATCCTGAAAAAAATGCCATTCTCTCCCTGCAAATTTTTGTTTTTTTCCGGGAAAATGGGGGAAAGTGGAAGAATATAACTTCAAACGACTTGGGTTTTGGGGAAATCGATCTCATTTCCCAATTTTACATCTTTGCCTTTTGCTTTTTTCCCTCTTTGCTGAATACATTTGATCGGCTTCAACATTCTAGCAGCAAATGAGGAAGCATGGATGGCAACTCCCTTACCATCCACTTCAGGTACCTAATTATTATTTATTATTTTTTTCCTTTTATTAGTCTTTGCTTATAATTTGATTGTTTAAATATAACGCTTGAAGTATTTAATTTTGTTTCTGCCAAGGTGGTGGCTGTTGCTGTATTTCTGGCTTTGGGGTTTGCTTTCTATGTCTTCTTTGCTCCTTTTGTTGGGAGGAAGACGTTTCAGTATATTGTGATTGGACTCTACACTCCTCTTGTAAGCATTTCCTTAATATTCTCTGCGTTTGATTGGTCTAACAGTATTGGTTTCGCTATTACTTTCTTGCCAAAAAAGTGAGATCTGTGCTGTATTATCTCACTGTTTTGGTTCTGATTAATGGGTCTTTGTCTATGCATCTCTACTGTTTTCCTCCTCATCCAAATGGGCTCTCGTCTATTTCTGGGTCTAAAAGATGATAGATCCTTTCTACTTCTAATTTAACCGATCATAATAAAATGGGTTTTTGTCCTTTTAGCTTCTTACTTAGCCTTAAGGCGCTTCTGATTTCACATTTTATGATTTTGTTGTGGATTTATCAGAAGATGAATCTTTCAATGTTTATTTGGAATTAGTCCTTGGTACTTGGAAATTTGTATGATCCTGCACTACTTAACTGGTTCCAAATTTTTGTATGATCCTCATATTTTAAGAAGACAAAGTGTTATCTTGGAAATAAGGGGCTAGAAATGTTCGATGTGAAATTGCTCTCCAGGATTTGATTTTGGAACTCTTAAGCATTTACAGTGAGAGCTAACAATAGGATGGATATTTGTAAAGACTTCAAATGATAACTTCCTTACTTTCGGTGAAACAAAGGACTGAGCCACGCTATGCTAAAAACTTCCCATTATTTGAGCAAGTAAGGACATACATTACTAAATGAAATCTTAATATTTGGTAGATGGAATCTCTGTTACTCATAAACGCTTAAATTCATGTGCGATGAATTAGAAGATGCATTCTTAGTATCTCAAGTGTCTTATAGTCACAGTGGTTAGACCAATATATATATTATTAATAAATTTATAAGTGCTTCAATACTTTCTCCCCTGCCATTTATTGAATAAGATAACCCTGTTTTTGTTCTACGGAAACTTTCAATAAATCTCTCATTTTCCAGATTACATGCGTATTTGGCCTATACATTTGGTGTGCCGCAGCCGATCCTGCAGATTCTGGAGTTTTCAAGTCCAAAAAATACCTCAAAGTTCCGGATACAGGAAAGTTTTCTCATTCAAAAGATTCTAAACTTGGTGGGGAATCAACTTCATCAACACATGATGCTAACGCTGCAACGAATTTATCAAAATCTATGGATAAGGATGGTATGGTCACAGATGCATCTCCTAAAGACCAATCAGAAATCGGAAAGAAGAATGCTTCCTCCGAGCGTTCGTCTTGTCTGTTATTGGCTTGCTCCCCTTGTGCTTTTATCTGTAACTGCTCCAGTTCAAGTAATGAATCTTCTGATAAACAAATGAGTGAAGATGGCATGTTCTATTGCAGTTTGTGTGAAGTTGAGGTGTGTTTAAACTCTCGGAATCTGCAGAAACGTACAACTCTGATTATTTTTTTTCCACTTCCATTTTCCTCTATTTCCACTTACTCTTCCTCTCATTTTTCTCTCTCCTATTTTCCAAGATCCAAGCATAACCTAAAGAATTGATCAAGTTGTGAACTTTTACCTCTATGCTTACTTTCCTCTTCATTTTCTAATGGAACCAAGCAATGAAAATGAATTTTCCTATATTTTTCTTCCTGTTCCATAGTACTTTCTAAAATCCAAACATAGCTTTAAGTTTCTCTTATCTGATTATTGTTGTTTGTGATGCAGGTTTTCAAGTATAGCAAGCACTGCAGGGTTTGTGACAAATGTGTTGACCGATTTGATCATCACTGCAGGGTATACATGATTCTTAAATATGTAAATTGTTTGTAAGCTCATCGTTTCTACGCCATACTTGATAGTTTGAATATTAATTTGGATTTACAGTGGCTTAACAACTGTATTGGAAGGAAGAATTATAGACAGTTTTTCACGCTGATGGTAACTTCTCTTCTCTTGGTAAGCACAAGCCTCAATCTTTCTGTCTTAGAAATAGAAACCATAAGATTTTCAGAGTAATTGATTATTGACAGTGATACACATTGTTTTTGTGGGCATTGGACTTTGAGATTGCAGCTCATTCTACAATGGGCAACTGGAATTCTTGTGCTTATTTGCTGTTTTCTCGAGAGGAAGCGATTCTCTGTGGACATATCGTCCAAGTTGGGTAGCAGTTTTTCTATGGTGCCCTTCATTACTGTAGTGGTGAGTATTCTTCATTCCCATTAACATCTCCTCTTCATTCACTTATTCTTACAAATTGTTTGCTTGAAATTCAGATCAAAGGTTGAGATTTTGTGATTCTTGTCAAATTTTTAAGGACAAAATTCCTCCAGCCTCTCCTCTCTAGTTTGCTTACATGACACAAATACCCCTTCTAGTTTGAAAAACGACACTCTAATAAAACTGTTGGTTTCTTTATGAAAAGACCAAAATACCCTCATCGTATAGAGCTGACAGACTAATTTTTGAACTCAAAGCATAAAGCTCGATTCGTATGGTTTAGGAGAAAGATGGTTTCGGGTTAAGTCCTATGGTTGAAATAAACAAAGGAGATTATAGTGTATAACCTCATTTAGGGCTTGTTTGGTAGCCCGTACTGTACAGTACTAAAGGCAGGACAATACTAGCTAGTACTGTCTGACGTTTGGCAAAAATATAGAGCCCGTACTAGCTAATACGGTGGGACTCCTTAGTCCCACCCATATGGATAATTTAGCCCTCTCCTTTTAGGCCGGACTACACAGGAATAAGAAAAATAAAGGTCAAGACTCATGGAGACTAGGAGTGTTCAAAATTATCCCGAACCGACCAAACCGAATTGAAAATGACCAGTTCGGTTGGTCCTTTATACGTGTTCGGTTCGATTCTGGTCGGGAAAATGAGAGAATTGAAGTTTCGGTTCGGTTCAGTTCAGAAATTTGGTGGTTTTAAAACCGAACCGAAACATTAATTCTATATTTTTAGATTTTTTTTATATATAATTTCTTATAAAATCGAACCAAACCGAAACAAAACTTTAATTTTACATATTTTTTCGGTAATATCATTTAAAAATTATTTTTAATTAATAATACTGTTCTTTTAGCACGAACGGTTTGGTTTTATCGCCGAATTGAAGTTTCAGTTCGATTCAAATTTGCATAAAAAAGTGACCTAATCGAATCGTGAACACTCCTAATGGAGACCAACAACCACACAAAGCTTCGTTGCTGCCGGTAAAGCTTCGTTCCTGCTGGTGAAACTTCGTTCCCACCAGTAAAGCTTCGTTTTCGTCGATGAAGCTTCGTTCCTTCAAGAGCAGCCTCTCCCTCTTTCGTCTCTCTGTTTTTCTCCCTATCAATCTTTCTATTTCAATTTTCTCTTTGTCTTGCCCGATACTCCCAACCCAACAATGGAAATTACAGAACTTATTTGGGTTTCTTGCATTTTTAATTTGGCCAGAATTTTTTGGGTTTCTTACATTTTTAATTTGGCGGTGATCTCCCATGTAATTTGAGTTTCTTGCATTTTTATCAGAAGAGAAATTTCGTTTGGCTGTTGGTTTTCGTTTGATTGTGTTATTGTGCGTCTTTTGGTGTTTTTTTTTAATTTTCCAATGTGTTATTGATTTTAATTGTGCTTGCATCAATCACTTTTCTATGAAACTTTTTTTAGTATATTAATTATTGTTATAATTGAATGGATTAGTTTAAATTTACTATTAGCATGAATTAGATAATTTATTTTATAGTTAAAAATGTAAAATAACATGTTAATGAGTTTCAAATAGATTTTTGTAGATCAAATTATGACAAATAATTTTACAATCTAGTACTGTGTGTTACTGTTTTTTAACTAATACAACACTAAACAAATGAGTTGGTTTCTTTTATGAATAACAAATATATTTTTATAATTTGATATTTTATCCATTAAATAGTATTAGTTAGTGCACTATATTTACAACTACTATTTTTGAGATGCTATATTTGCTTATTATTTCTATAATAAACAATTATTGCCAAAATCTCAACAAACAGTACGCGTAATTTTAGTATTAAATTTTGTTTTAATGGGTTTTAAAAAAAATTATCTTTGGGATTTTTCATCAACAAAATCTTAAATTATGGATGGTCTTTTTTTACACTAAAACTGAAGAAAAGTTGGAAAAATCTTCCCAATTTTTTTTTGCATCTTGTTTAAGTTTTGTAACCATCTGGCTTACGTTTTGCAGGCGCTGTGTACCATTTTGGCTATGATTGCAACCTTACCACTAGCACAACTTTTCTTCTTTCACATCCTCCTCATAAAGAAGGTCAGCTAAATAATCATTTTTGTTTTTTGAGATTTCGTTTCTCTTTCAACATTAACACCAAAAAATTGAAGAAACAAAAATCTAAAATCTATGTTGAACAGGGAATCAGCACGTACGATTACATCATAGCGCTGAGGGAACAAGAGCAAGAGCAACAAGGAGTCGGAGGTCAGCAAAGTCCTCAAATGTCGGTTGCCAGCTCCCTTACTGGACTAAGCAGTGCTAGCTCCTTCACCGCTTTCCACCGCGGCGCATGGTGCACTCCCCCACGCTTGTTTCTGGAAGATCAGGTCATTCTAATGCAAATTTATTATGATTATCATTATCTCAACTATACATGCTTCAATTTTCTGATATATCGTACATTTTTTTTCACCCAGTTTGACGTAGTTCCGCCGGAGAATGCGTCCGTTAGTTCCTTGGGGAAAAAGATGGTCGGAGAGGAAGCGGTAAAAAAAAGGAACCCAGCTCCTGTAAAGATAAGCCCATGGACACTGGCACGATTAAACGCAGACGAGGTCTCCAAGGCTGCTGCAGAGGCGAGGAAGAAGTCCAAAATCCTACAGCCTGTGGTTAGACAGAACGCCACATACGGACTAGAAACAGATAGCGGTTTTGGAAGCAGCGGCCGGCGAATGGTCCCAAGGCCGGAGAATAACAGAAGGCGAGCAAATAAACGGTTACAGATGTCCAACGTTTCAGCTAAAGCCATTGATAAAGGTTTTGCGGATACATCAGTTAGTTTAGCCTCTCTTCAGCTCGAAGCACGTAGCGCTTTTCAAACCAGCCGAGCAATGTCAAGTACAACAGGTAGAGTTGCTTCTTCTCCCGAGAGTAGTTTAGATTCCCCGGATATTCACCCGTTTCGCGCCTCGTCATCAGGAGCTGAAGAGTCGAGAAGGCTTATGGGTCTACGTATTGCTGGTGGACCTGTTGATGAGAATGGAATAATCCCTCTGTCGAGGTCAACGAGCGATGGCTATGAACCTTCCGGTGGGGAAGATAGCGATCAAGTTCCTTCTAGGATTGTTCAGAGATCAACTGAGTGGAATAATATGTACGGGTCCGAACAGGTCGAGCGGGTTGTGAAACTAAAACCGTCTTTTGGTCAGGATAACATTAGAAAGCATTGATCAGATTGATGATAGGTTTATGGAATGATTGGTTTCAGCATTAAGGTGAGAATGGTTTAATATTCTTTCATTCACTCAGCTGATCTCGCGTTTGCTGAAAAGGGAGAGATGTTTCCGGGGGCTTAGATCGGAGAATCAGGTCGTCACGGATTGAATCGAGCTTCATCATCCTCGATTGAGATAATGAAAAATTAGTTTTAAAGTTTGACAGAGATGAACATCCTAATTCCTAGCTTTTGGTGCGATTGCAGGGACAGATGAGAGGTTAAAAGTTCAATGGCATTACAAGTTGTAAATCTCATACTTTGGCAATTGGCCTCCTTTAGGATATTTTTGTTTTGGGTTAGAAATGTATTCCTTGGTTTGGATTTTACTCAACTTTCTTTCTCACTTAGATATTATTGCGATGCATCAGCAGCAGGCCGTCGCGTAGAGTAATTGAACTGGTTGAACCAGTAACGGAAGTTGTATGCTTTATATCAAACTAGAGCTAATGCAAAATGTCGGGTAACAATGGAACAATCCTGTTGGTAAGAACGCAAAGAAATACAATACGCAATTGGATCTTTGGACGGGACCGACGATCAAAAGTAGCAATAATCAAAGTTGTGGAGCTGATAAAATATAAAATCACTTTGAAATTGAAGTATAACCAGCGTTTTCTTGGGGTTATATTACTCAACTGTCTTCGATGATGGCGCTGGGAATCCCTGATTACGGTGATCACACCCAACGATCCCATGTTGGATGCTGCGCTTTTCCTTGACTTGGGGCAATATGATGATTTATTTTGAAAAAAACTTCTTTTAATTGTTTATTAATTTGATGATGGTCTCCATTCGAATATGTTTAGTTATCCAAACAAACGAGAAGATATTTAATTTATCTGAATCACGAAAATTTATGACTTCACCGAATAAAATATTATTTGAGTGTTATTCTATAGTACTTAGAGTGTATCGTTAATTGTAGAGATAGAAAGAGAGAAACAGGAATTAGAGTTTCTCCCTGATGATCCTCACAATATAAGAGAAAATGGGATCACTATCTCTTAAACCACCCTAAAAACCAATTGGTTTTAAATTAGAATCTGACATGGTATCGTAGTTAGGTTTTATGCTGTCTCTGGCCCGATTTTTGTCAATTTCTATCTCTGACACTATAGAGGATTTTTCCTCACACTCGAAAATAAGGAGAAAAGAGAATAACAATGGTATGAACAATCTTTGCTCTTTTGTGTTGGAATGAATTATGTTTACAATCAATCTTTATTTATAGGCCTTATCTTGATTTACAGAATCTAATCAAATCTCACTGAGAACAGAATTATCAACATATTCTTGGGATTACCCGAATATTCTCCTAAGATTGTGTACATTAGCTTTAACCATCAAATCAACTCCAACTGTCCGATTGAATCAACGGTCTTGATTTAACTTTTTCCGTTTTGCTACTGTGGCAATCTTCACACTTTTTTTCTAATTGGTTCTCCTTTGTACACATGGCTAGACGTAGCACTCCTATTCATTTACCCTCATTACACTCAAACGAAATTTCATTCAATGGAGTGTAATGATGGTAATTTATTGTGCACATGTGTTTCTTAAAAATATGCGACGCGATTCTCCAAGCAATCTCTCACCGTCAATAATGAATTACTTTTTCTTCATTTATGATTATTTCTTTTCTACCTCTGCAGCTAAATGGTTTAATGGATTGGATATCCTACCTTTTTCCATTTGTAGAAATCTACAAACATTGATGGTATACAAGAGTAATAATATAATTTATCAAAACAAATAATGAATGTGTGTACCACTTCGTATTCTCTCGGTGACTTTTTATCTTCCAGTTGTTAGCAATGATGCATTTATTCTCAAATTCTTTCGATATGGCTTCTCGTTCTTGGGAATGCGTGGCACCGCCCACCAACCCTGATCTTGTCAGGATATGCTTCTCTAATACCAGTTGTCACTCTTTCATTCTCTAGTAGTCACAACGATTCACTTTTCTACATCTCGTCAGTCATGCCTTTTCATGATTGAACTTCTGTGCACGTCCCTCCGTTTCTCCCATTTTGAAACTTATGAATCCGTTTGCAATATTCTTTGGTGTCCACGGATTAAGGCCAGTGTTCTTCAGTTTTTCCCACTCGTTATCTTTTCCTCTGTATGTTTCTTTTCTCATTCTTCTTCTCCTTCTCCTTCTTCTTCTCCTTCTTCTTCTCCTTCTTCTTCTCCGTAAATATTTCTTTTACCAAATTTTCAGTGATGGAAGACAAAACACCCTATAAGCCTCTCGTTCGCCTGGTTAAGACCCAGTCCGAATTTAGGCAGTTCATAGCCTCTCATCCAGATGCTTCCCCCCATATGTTCTTTGCACACTAGGAATGAGTACAGCTACGGGAGCTTGATGTAGGCCTCTATACCAAATAACCCTCCGTCCCCTGTACATTTCATCAGGCCTCAGACTTCTTTTCTCTCCCCTTTTCCAAGAGTTTTTGTACACCTTCAACCTGCCCCTTCTCAGTTCACCCCTAGCTCTTATAGGGCACTCTTCTGCTTTGAAGCTATGAATAGGATATATAACTTAAATTTAGGAGTAGATGAACTTTAGTGTTGCTACATAGTTGAACAACGATATGAGAGCTACTACCTTCCCCCTCGCCCATCAGAGAGCAGATCGCCATTGATAACCGAGATCCCTAAGGGAGATAAAGGATGCGAACGAGATGCCATTTTAGTTGGTGGGCATTGGGGTGGTGATGGCCGCTGTATAGTTTCCAAGAACTGGGTAATTTTTAGTAAGATGTCGGAGCTTCAATTCCTCATTCTTCTTTAATTTCTTTCTTGCACTTCTCCTTTTTATCATTCCCTTATTTACTAACGATCTTTCTTCTCTTTCAGCCTATAAGAAAAATAAGAAACCCTTTAAATTAAAAGTGGTCGGTGAAAAGATAACTACTGCTTACCGTTTCCTAGAAGGGAGGTGGTACGAACTACATGACTTGAGTAGAGAGGTCAACCCCTCTTTTGCCCCCGCTTCAGTTCTAGGTGACATAATGTATGTTCCATCATTGTCATCTCCTTTACCAAGAGGTATCCTCGTTGCACGGATATACTGCTCTGCGGTGTTTAGTCCGAGACGTATGCAGCTGTTGCCCGTAGCATGAGCATATGTAACCAACTTTGCTCCCTAAGTCATGGCCTGATGAAAGTACACGTCTCTTTCTCTTTCTACTTTCTTCTTCATCTTGTCTTCCTGTTTTATTGACACTTAGCTCTTTGCTCGCATCCTTATTTAGGCCATCATTTTTCACAACAGTCTCCAAGAGCACTTTCTCTCTAATGAGCAAACTATGGCTAATTGGAAGAAAGAAGTTGAAGGATGCCAGATTATTCTTGACTGTCTTCACGATGAGAATGAACAACTGAAGAAAAATGAAGCTAATCTTCAAAGCGTTGTAGAAAATTTTACTTAGGATGCAACTACGATAGCCGAGGAGCATCTAAAACTTGCTGATTCTTTGAAGGTAGTCTTTGGAAGTAGTTGAGAAGTCTTTTGTTGAGTCTGAAAAAAATTGGCAGTGACTGAACTGGCCAAGACTCAAGCTAAAGAGAGGGAAAACCAGAATGGGGACGAGTTTCAAGCCTTATTCGACAAGGTTGAATGAATGGTTTACATCACGGGCTACAAGGATGGGCTGGCGAAGATCCCTCCCTAAATGCCTCTCTACGATCTTTTAGAAGTTCAAGCCGAGATCAACGTGTCTACGGAAGACACTGTCATTAATGCTTCTGAGCCCGCTGTTGAAGCCACTACGGTCAATGCCTTTTATCCGGCTGCTGAAGCCACTACTAAAGACGAGATTTAGTTTATTTCTTATCTTTTTTGTAGTCTGTATTTTTCACTTCCTGTACTATCTTTTATCTTTCTTGTTCGGATCAATCATTGCAATTTTGAACCAGTATCAATGAAATGCTCTTCTTTTTTTCTCCTCACACTTTGTTGAATTCTTATATTGAATTCACCTCATTATTACTTCCTTCATTTTCTTTTCAACTTCCTTTTTTCCACGTAATGATTCTAGACACTAATTGCAATAATTTCAAGCAAGATAGTTTTGAATTTTAACTTACTAAATCCATTCAAGGAGACTTATCATTGTCCGTTCTGAAGGACTTGTATTTCCAAATCTGTCCTGAATGTTGGTCCTCCCTTTCAGAGAACAAGATAATCATCCATTATCTGTTCTTGGAGACTTTATGGATTGCATTTGATTTCTCTTTCTTTCGTCCGTTGCTTTATTTTACTCGCACGTTCTCAAAGATGTGCTCCTATTTCATTCTGAGAGTAGGACTTATGAACTTCTCCTTTCAAGGACTTATGCCCTTAGTTTTTTTTGAGAGTAGGACTTATAGATTTCCCCTCCCAAATACTTCCATCCGTAGTTTCTTTCGAGAGTAGGACTTATGAATTGCCCTTCTCAAGGACTTCTATCCTTAGTTCCTTTTGAGAGTAGGACTTATGAATTACCCCTTCCAAAGACTTACGCCCTTAGTTCCTTCTAGGAGTAGGACTTAGAACTGTCATTCCCAAGGACTTACGCTATTAGTTTTTTCTGAGAGTAGGACCTATGAATTGCCCCTCCTAAAGACTTACGCCTTTAGTTCTTTATGGGAGTAAAACTTATGAACTATCCCTCCCAAGGACTTATGCCCTTATTTTCATTGCTGTTGAAGAGATAGAGTTGACACCATAGATTTTTATGTGAAAAACCCTTGCGAAAAAAAATCACGGAAAAATATTCACTATAATAGGTTTACGATATAAACAGAATATTTTTTCAAATGAGTAGCATTCCATGGTTTTTTCAGGTCCACTCCTTCTTCCATTTTCAAATAAGAATATACGCTACCACCGATTCCGCTGACGATGTATAACCCTTCCCATGTTGGTCTAAGCTTTCCCTATATTTGGAAGACCTTCTTCAAGACTAAATCACCTTTTTGGAATTCCCGTCTTCTGATTTTTCTTCAAAGATAAGATATTCTTTTCTGATTGTAATGAACCATTCATATTAGATCAGCTTCTCTTCGTTCTTCCAGTTGATCAAGATTTTATTTCAGGAGTTCCTCACTCTGTTATTCGTTCAATGCTGATCTCATAATTGGACTTCCAATCTTAACATGTATCATAGGTTCCGTACTGTATGCTAAAGTGAATGGTGTAATTCTTTAGGAGTAGTGATGTATGCCCATAACACTGCTGGTAATTCTTCTACCCACTTTCATTTTATAAACTCCAAGTAATATTTCATGCTATCAAGGATGATGTGATTTGACCTTTCTGCTTGTCCGTTCCACTGCGGGTAGTATGGAGTAGAGAACCGATTAGTGATTTCCAATCCTTCACAGAAGGTCTTTACCGTATTCCTTGTGAACTGAAGTCCGTTACCTGAGACGAGTGTTTTAGGTATCCCGAATCTACATATTATATTCTTCCATTAGAATCCCTTTACCTCTTCTTCCTGAATTATTGCGAGAGCTTCGGCTTCAATCCATTTGGTAAAATAATCCGTAGTTACGAACATAAAACATTTTTGGGTTGGCGCCACTACAAGCGGTCCAAAGATGTCAAGTGCCCACTGCATGAAAAACCATAGACTTGTTACTGTATTAAGTTCACCGGGATCCATTTTGGTTACTGGAGCAAAACGTTGACATTTGTCACTGTTTCTTATGTATTGTTTCGTGTCTTGGTGCATCCTGGGCCAATAATATCATTTGTTCAAAAATTTGTGAGATATTGACCTTCCGCGGATGTGATTACCACATATCCCTTCATGAATTTTAGCTAACACGTACTGGGCTTCTTTATCCTTCAAAAACTTTAAGTACGGTCCTGAAAATGACTTTTTATATAGTAATCCATTTATTAAAGTGTACGTGGTGCTTTATTGTTGAATTTTTCTCACAAGGAGTTTATCTTTTGGCAACACCTCTTTTTCCAAATAATGAATTATATCATCTTGCCAGCTAGGTTCTTTTTTAATTTTTATGTCGGCTGCGTTGTTCAACGGGAGTGAGACACTTGGTTTTTCAAGGAACTCCACTGGAACATTTCTTTTCTATGGGAGTTGTAGTGATGACCCTAGGTTTACCAGCACATCAACGTGTCCGTTCTTCTTTCTTGGGATCTAATGGATTTCGTAACTTCTTAGCAGACTCAGTAAATCCTTCGCCCATTGTAAATAACTTATCATCCTTTTATCTTTTACCATGAATTCTCCCATAACCTATTTCACAATTAGCATAAAATTGTGGAATATTTTACATCTATTATCTACCATATTCCCGTAGTAGGGATATTCCCGCTATTAATGCTTCATATTCTGCTTCATTATTCGACGCGCTAAACCCGAAAGAGATGGAATGTTCATCCATTTCGCCAAATGGAGTTTATACCACAACTCCTGCTCCAACCCCTTTGGTATTTAAGGCGCCATCGACATATAACTTCCAGGACCCGTTCTTTTCCTTGCTTTGAGATCGACTGCCAACTTTGTCCCCTGTGAAGTCTGCTAAATAATGGGCCAGTGCCTGCCCTTTCATGGAGGTTCTTGGCTCATAGTGAATTTCATACTGGCTCAACTCAATCGACCACTTCTCCATTCTTCCACTTACTTCCGGTAAGTGCAACAAGCTCCTGACAGGGGAGTCTATATTAGCACTTTGATGTTGTGTGCTTGGAAGTACGACCTCAATTTTCTTGCGAAAATTACAATGGCTAGCACCAACTTCTCTATCTTCTTGTACCTCATTTCGACCACCACTAGACTTTTACTCACAAAATATACGGGCTTTTGCTTTCTTTTTTCTTCTCTAATGAGTACGGCACAAACAGTTATTTTTGACACAATAAGATACATAAGAAGTTGTTCCAGGTGTAGGTTTTAAGAGTAACGAGGGAGTCGTCAAGTACTCCTTGATTTTTCTGAGGTATTATCATTTCATCCGTCTACAGAATTCTTTTTTAATTTCTCAAAAAATGGTTTGCATTTATCCGTTGACCTCGAGATGAACTATTTAGGGCTGCCAATTCTCCACTTTCTATTTTTCTTTCGTACCATCACCATATTGGCGAACCACTTAGGGTAATTGACTTCTCGAATTAAATCAATAACCAAGAGTTTTCAACTTCTTCTTGAATCGCTTTATTTCATTTTTGGGTAAAACTCTCTTTCGTTGCTTTACTGGTTTCACACGAAATCTATATTCAATTTGTGGCATATTATTTCTTCGAGAATACCTGGCATTTTTTTGCACTGTAGTCGCAAATACGTCTTTCTTCCTTCACAGGAAATCCACCAATTTTATATTTTCTGCTTGCTCAAGGCGGGCACTAATGTTTGTCACCTTCCGAGTTCCTTTTTCTAGGCATACGAGTTCTGTCTCCTTTCTTGCCTCGTATCTTAGGCCATCTTGCCCGTCTTCCTATGATCGCTATTTTTCCATAACCTTGAGCTGTTTGCTTTATACTTTTCACTTTGTTTTTTTCTTAGCAAATTCCAATGCGGTTACAGAGCAGAGACGAGCGGTGGATTGATCTCATTTTATAGTTTTGATTCCATTTGGCGACGGGTATTTCAGTACTTGATAGAATGTAGATGGTACAACTTTCATCTTGTGGAGCCAAGTTTACCCCAAGATGACATTGTATAAAGATGAGGTATTCAAGAGTACGTACTCAGTCATGTAATTGAAGGGTTCTGCATTCACTGGAAGGATGAGAATTCATTCTGAATAGCTAATGGCTCCATTGAAGCCTCTCAGCGGTCGATAAGCTCCCTGTAGTTGTTGTTCTCCCATTAACATATTTTTCAAGGTCGTCCGATATAGGATGTTGACAGTACTTCCGTCATTGATTAAAAACCTCATCAACAAACAATATTAACTTGTATTGAGATGACCAGAGCATCATTATGATTCTCATCATGATCCAGATCCAAGTCATCACATATCAATAATATATTTCCTTTGTTATTTGAGGAGCTCTCCAAGTGTTCCTTTAGCATCGGTTTCTTGTAATACACTTTCCTTTCCTTTTTGGTGGTCCTTTTTTGTTCGGTTAACACAATGATTTTGTTGACGCTACAAAGGGGTTGTTTCCCGTTGTCACATTTATCACCGCCATGGGTCTCTTTTTTAGTCTTCCATTTCCGCTCTTCCTTCCTTACAAACTGACGAAGATGCCCGTCTTTAATAAGCTCTTCGATGTAATCCTTGATTTGGATGTAGTCTTTGGTGTAATGTCCGCTGCTTTTGTAAACTGAATAGAACTTGTCCTTATTCTTATAGTGTGGTTCCTTTGAGAACGGAGCTGGTATTTCAGCCAAGGTTTATCTTTGATCTGGTCGAGGATCTGGTTTACCGGGATTATGAGCGGTGTGTAGATTTTGTCCCTGGAATGCACTCTATTTGACTCCCTTCTTCGGTACTCTATTTAATCCCGTTTGCTTTCATTTCTTTCATCATATTTTCCAGTTCTGTTGGTACTTTTCTTATTGAGGTTGGAATTTCGTTCTCGCTTTCGAGGTTCTTCCGCCCTTTGCTCAGCTATTTTAAACATGCTTCTTTTTTCTTCATCTAGTGTAATATAGGTTTGTGATCGTTGAAAAGTCTCTGCCATGGTTAGAGGCATTACCTTTGAAATACTCCTCAAAGAGGGGTGAGTTTGAATCCAGCCCCTGCCTGAAAGCTAATTTGGCTACCTGATCATCACAGTTCTCCACTTTTGTCATCTCATCTTTGAATTTGTGGGTATAAACTCGTAGAGACTCTCCTCTTTTGGCAGAAATAGTCAAGAGATATTCCGTATCATCCATCACCACACGATAAGTAGAATATTGTTCCAAAAAGATGGAGGCCATAACAGTAAAGTTAGTAATTGAATGTGTACGGAGGGAATGATACCATTTTAGAGCGATCCTTTCAAGGCTGGTAGGAAGCATTCTACACATCAGCTCATCTTAGTGTTCGTGTAGCGCCATTACTTTACTGAACCATCTGAGGTGATCTACCAGATCAGATTTCCTTTCATAACAATTAAATGTTGGTGCTACAAATTTCTTGGGTGCTGAGCTGCTAGGCTCCCTAGGCATAGTGGAGTTTGGGTAAGCGATTTGAGGTCGGCCTTGTTCGTACTCCCTAACTTCCTCATGTCCATTATATTCCTTTCTAACATCTCTTCCATTACTTACTCCGTTATGATCTTAGGTAGACGAGCTTCTCCCGTTGTCTCCCTTGTCTAGTTATGAGATTGGACTTTCCATCCTCATGTTGTACGTTTCTTCTTGTGTTGGGGGTAATGCCCTCAAAACATGTGTGTTAATATTTTAATATGAAATTTAATGAAAATACATTTTTTATAATTGTTCTTTTTAAATTATTGTTGAATAATTTATATAAATATATGAAATTTTCATATTCATTAATGAGACTATGATCTTGTATTAATATGAGAGGATTAAGATCATAGATAATGAATAAAATTATCAGCAATATATTAAAGTGTGGAATCTTTAATAAATGGTTGCTAGTACGGTTCAATAAGAAATATGAATGCATGTGATCTAAATCTGGATTATTGATGTGGATAGATATCTTAGTGAAAATACTTTATATAATAAGATTATATATGACATGACTGAAGTGAATTAATATATTTATTAACTTGTCCTTTATCATGAAAATTTAATACACATCAATCTACTAATCATATATAGATCAGTCTAAATCTTGAGTAGTCATGAACTTCTATACATGTCTACTAGATATTTTAATTCACATGTTAAGATTTGTTTGTAAAACAGACTAGTGGCTTTTGTTTTGGAGATTCAATGATATGAATGGATGAGAACATGATCTTACAAGATTTGGAATCCAAGCTTTCCTAACGGATTGTATATTAGTTCCCTTAAGTGTTAATTTTAGAACTGAATGGTTATTGAGCTCAAATTTATAATATAATTATAAATTAGCGATTCACTAGTTAATTAATGATACTTAAGGATCAAGAGGTAATTAGAAAGGTAAAATAGTAATTTTGATCTGCTCTAATTTACGAACCAATAATTGGAGGATAAAATTAGATGAAATGATTATAACAATGGACTATACAAGAGAACTTTGTAAATATATTCTATAATCTCTAAGAGTGCAATTTCATATTTATAGTCGAGTAATTATGGAATTAATGAATAAGATTATTTAATTAAAGAGTTTAATTGATAATTTAGTTTATTAGAGCTTAGGATTAAGGCTCCATAGTCACCAAGTCACTTCTGTACTACGCAGTTTAGGGTGTAAATATTTCAGGACATAAGAAAATGACTGACATCTAAATTTTTTTTTATTCTGGGGTAAGTGCATAATTATGAGATAATTATGTGTGATTAATTAATTAAATTATTTACATTATTTTTTGGAAATAATATATTAATGACTATATCGATTAATTTTATAATTATCGATAAGTGAGATAATATATTTAATTTAAAAAATTAGAAACGTTAAATTATTAGTAGATAATTATTCAAATTTTGAATCAACTAAATGTGTTATTTATGAACAAATAGATAAGTTAGATGATGATAGGAGATAAGTTAATTTTGAATTAACTGCTATGTAGATATTTATATTATTAAAATAAATATTTGATTTGTAATAATTATCACGGTTTCTTTTTGCGTATGTAGTTGTGCACAAATTACACTAGGTCTCACTGCAATGATAATTTTAAAATTAAATATTATTTTCATTTTATCCCTAAAAATCTGATATGCCATTATTTAAAAAATATATAGATATTATTCTACTGGTCTCAGTGTTAGTTGTATCAGTTGAGAACTGTTGGTCAAAGTGTTAAGAACACAATCAGAGCCAAAACTCTCTATGTGATTAAAGAATAATAAAAAACTCTGAGAAAATAATCATTGTATTATTTCAGAGGATTGTCTCACTAAATTGATGTTTTTTAGTAAATCTCTAGATTTCATGTGTTGAGTACATCTAGAGACAGAAAATGTATCTTTAAATTATTTTAAGTGCCCACACACGTCTTAGTGTGTTTGAGAATTAGTTTGGAAGATCTTGATGTAGATCTCGAAATCCGTTGTTCGTGAGAACGCATGATCGTTGATTTGTGAGAATGCTTGATGTAGATTACAAGAGGTATATGATTCTTATCCATGTATGTCTTACATTTAATATAGAAATATAATTGGATCCTGATTGTTTTGAATAAAATTTTTTATTTTAGAAATCGTTGCGTCACGCTTATTTTATTTTATAAAAGATTCATTTTTAATAAATTTTTAAAAGCCACACGGTTCCGCCGCGCAAGCGTCTCATTTCGCACAATTGGTATGAGAATGATCATTATATATTTGTATATTAAACACTGTGTCGGTGTTCTTGCATTGTTCATAATATATTTTGATATATGTGAATGAATGGATGGTTATATTTTCTGAATGGATGGTTAAATAATTGATCGCTAATTGTATGATAATTATTAGGTTAAGTTTTGTTCTTTAATATTTCCTTCGATCTTGTGTAAGCCATTTTGGGGCTTAGAAATTTTTATAATTTTATTTTAAATATCATATTATAATTACTCTGATCGCAAGAAGACGAAGAACGAAAACGCCGGCGCCACTGGAAAAATTGGTCCTGGCGGCGAGCTCGCTGGAAAATTGGCGCCCTGTGTTTGACGGTGGTGGCTGGCGGTCGGCGGGCAACGACGGTAGATGTCTGGTGGCGGTAGGAGAGTCCTATCATTGGTGGCAACTATTGTCACATCTAGAGAACTTTTTTAGAAACCTTGATATCAACCTATCCTATCACTGTACAGTTTTATGATAACCCTAACTCTATCTATTATCTTTTAAATTTTGAAATTAATATAATTTTAAAATTAATTATTAATTATTAATTTTATGAAAATTAAAGATTAATTAATTGATTGAGTTTTGATTCAAGTTTGACCAAGTCATAAAATTATTTATTGAATAAGTCAAATTCAATAATTTTAAAAGATAATGATAGATTTTAATTAAGAAAAATAGCTTTTTTTTCTAATTTAAAGGGTTTTGTTTGAAACTTGAAGATTATGAAGATAGATATCATGTGGAGAAGGATATATTTTGGAAAAATATAATCTCGTAGTCCTCTTTGTAATTTTATTTCTTTATTTAAAATGGTTGTAACTTAGAAATACCCAATACTCATTTAGTCCATTATTATTTTATTTAATTGTTAAATAAATATTTATTGATATGATGGATAACATGACCATGCATTAGTCGATTACATGTCATATATGAAACCCCACACAGTTTTATTTAATCATGCATCTCATAAGTAGAATCATGATTTATTAGGATTGTGCTAATATGTTTATATGGATTGTGTTGAGAAATCAATTGCATGTAAACTGCTAGATTTTAATTAGTTAAAACTTGATAATCACACCACTCTAAAGGCTATAGTAACATTTAGGATAACCAATTTTACTAAAAGAGTTTTATTAAAATTTAATGAATGTAATTAATTAGTTCATCTAAGTTCATCTAGTTATGACTTAAGCTCTTTAGAAGGTTAAATAAACTTAGACCAATGAGATTGAGTTAACTGTTAATTTAACGTTCATAAGGTTATTATTTTAACTAGTAATTAATTTAGAACTAATTAATTAGTTAAAATAGAAACACATTGTACTAAAATAGGGAGTGGGAGAAGGTTAACATGTCAATGTAACTTATGATCTACATTATTAGTACAACACCGTGAGGTACAATGAGGGTCTCGAGATGGCTTTGATTTAATCTCCCTGAGGTAGGTTTCGAGTTGTATCAATACCAATGTTGGACTTCTTAAGAAGATAGGACTAAGTGATGTAGTTTAGTTTTGACCGACCTTAAGACGACATATTCTAAATCAAGTCATGGAATCCGAATTAATGGGTTACACTCACAAAGTCACAATAAAGTTTTCACGTGGATAATTGCGACTTGACTGAATAATTGATACCTTATGTTTAAAAAAGAAAAAATATGAGATATTTTAAGTTTTAATTAATAAGGATGAGAATGTCTCATAGACAGTCTGAGGTTAATCTGATTGACCCTAAGGCGGTACACTAATTGTTAGGTTGGCTTATCGTGGATTAGTAAATGATAAATTTATGTGTTTAATATGTTACATTCATGAATCACATTTGTTTTCTGAATTTTAGATATTTATTTCAATTATATTGAATTATGTATGTTTTATTTTCTAGTTATTATTATATCTACCATGGGCAACCCTATTACTACTTTACTTGCACTTGAGAAATTGAATGGTGATAATTCCATAAGATGGATATCCAACTCAAACATGTTGCTAGTTTATGAGCATAATGAATTTATTCTTGCTGAAGAAAGTCCTGAAAGGCCTACAACCATTACTTGCTGAAGAATGTCCTAAGACACCTCAGGAGGAAGATGATATGAGAAAGGTTCCTTATGCTTCAGCTGTTGGTAATCCCATGTATGTCATATTGTGTACGAGACTAGACATCTATTATGTAGTGGTAATTGTCAGTCGTTATCAATCGAATTCAAGTTAGGAACATTGGATTACAGTAAAACACATTCTCAAGTATCTTATGAGAACGAGAAACTATATGTTTGTTTATTCAGGTGGAGACCTGAACCCCTGGATATATTGATTATGGTTTTTAATCAGATAGAGATAGTCAAAAGTATGGACCAATATTCTCCCTAGGTGGATGAATTGTAGTCTGGAGAAGTATCAAACAATCCAGCATTGCATATTTCATTATGGAAGCTGAATATATAGCGGCTTGTGAAGCTACGAAAGAAGCAGTATGGCTCAGAAAGTTCTATACTGATCTGGAAGTAGTTCCAGTTATGGACAAGCCACTGATCCTATAGTATGACAACAGTGGCGCGATAGCTAATAACAAAGAACTGAGGAGTCACAAGAGGGGCAAGCACATAGAGAGAGAATATCATCTTGTAAGAGTGATCGTGCATCGATGGTATGTGACTATTATGAAGATAGCGTCAGATCATAACTTGGCTGATCCTTTTACCAAGACACTTCCTGTGAAATCATTTGAGGGTCATGTGCATAATATGGGGTTGAGAGAGATGCCACATTTGCTTTAGGGAAAGTCAGAGATTAGTGGGGGTAATGTCCTCAAAGCATGTGTATTGAAATTTTAATATGAAATTTAATGAAAATACATTTTTCTTATAATTGTTTTTTTAAATTATTGTTGAGTAATTTATATAAATATATGAAAATTTCATATTCATTAATGAAATTATGATCTTGTATTAGTACGAGATGATTAACATCATAGATAATGAATAAATTATCAGCAATATATGAAAGTATGGAATCTTTAATGAATGATTGTTAGTACGGTTCACTAAGCATTATGAATGCATGTGATCTAGATCCGGATCATTAATGCGGATAGATATCTTAGTGAATGTACTTCATATAATAAGATTATATGTAATAAGATCGATGTTAATTAATATCTTTATTAACTTGTCGTTTATCATAAAGATTTAATACACATCAATCTGATGATCATATGTTGATCAATCTGAATGCTGAGTAGTCATGAACTCCTATACATGTCTACTAGATCTTTTGATTCACTCGTTAATGTTTGTTTGTAAAATAGACTAGTGACTTTTTTCTAAAGATTCAGTGATATGGATGGTTGAGAACATGATCTTACAAGATTTAGAATGCAAGCTTTCCTAACAGATCGTATATTTATTCTCTTGAGTGTTAATTCTGGAAGTGAATGGTTATTGAGCTCAAATTTATAATACTATTATAAATTATCTAGTCACTAGTGAATTAATGGTATTTAAAAGATCAAGAGATAATTAAAAAGGTAAAACAATGATTTTTACCAGTTCTAATTTACAAACTAATAATTGGAGGAGAGAACTATGTGAAATGATTATATCAATGGACTACACGAAAATACTTCATAAATACATTCCATAATCTCTAAGAGTGCAATTTCATATTTATAGTGGAGTAATAATGAAATTAATGAATAAAATTATTCAATTAAAAAGTTTGATTAAATCTGATTTATGGGAGCATAAGATTATATATCTATGATCCCCAAGTCAGCTCTATACTACGCAGTTGAGGGTGTGAATATTTTAGGACATGAGAAAATGACTGATTTGTAAAACAAATTTCTATTTATGGACAAGTACATAATTATGAGATAATTATGTGTGATTAATTAATTAAGAATTAATTAATTAATTAAATTATTTATATCAATTTTCAAAAAATATATATAATAATTATATGGATTAGTTTTTTAATTATCGATAAGTGAGACCGTATATCTAATTTGTGAAATTAGATAACATTAAATTATGATTAGATAATAATTTAAAATTTAATCAACTAAATTTGTTATTTTTGAAGTAACAGATAAGCTAATTGATCAAAATGATCAGATAAGTTAGTTTTGAATTAAATGATATTTAGATATTTATCTGATTAATAAATATTTAATTTACAGTAATTGCCACGTGCAAACATTGATAAGGAATCATATATTGATATTAACTACTGTAGTGCCATGTGGCATTACAGTAGTGGGCGTGCAATACTGTAGTGCCACATGACACTGCAGTTGCTAGAGCCATTACAGTGTCTCACGACTCTGTGTGTCATGGTACAGTTGTAGTGTCGTGTGACACTACAGTTGTGCACAAATTACAGTAGGTCCCACTGCAATGATAATTTTGAAAATTAAATATTATTTTCATTTGATCCGTAAAAATATGAGATGCAATTATCTAGATATTATTTTAATGGCCTCAATGTTGGTTGGATCAGTTGAGAGCTGTTGGTCAAAGTGTTGAGAACGCAATCATGGTGAAAACTCTCTCAGTGAATAAGGTTAATAAAAAACTCAGAAAAAATAATCATCGTATTCTCTTAGAGGATTGTGTCATTAAATTAATCATTCTCAGTAATTATCTTGATCTCATGTGTTGAGTACATCTAGAGATAGAAAGAATATCTTTGAATTATTCTATGTGCCTACACAAGTCCTAGTGTGTTTGGAGATTGGCTTGGAAGATCTTGGTATGGATCAAAAAGTCCGTTGTTCGTGAGAACACATGATCGTTGGTTTGCGAGGACGCATGATGTAGACTACAAGAGGTATATGATCCTTATCCATGTATTTCTTAGATTTATTATGTAAATTTATAATGGATCCTGATTGAAAAGAGTTTTCAATAAAAAATTTATTTTAGAAACCGTTGCATCGCGCTTATTTTCTTTTATCCAAAAAAATCATTTTTAATAAATTTTAAAATCTTCGTGCTTCCAACATGCGAGCGCTGCATTTCCAACACATTGTTCTCATATGTTCTTGTCTTACACCTTGCTCATTTTCTTCCAAGCGGATCTCCCGCTCCTTGTTGTTGGTTCATGGTCGACTTCTGCATGCGTTCATGCCAGTTCTTGCTGGAGCGTGTTAATCTAGTCCTGTAGCATTTGCCACGCGCTACGCTATGTTTTCGAATTCAGTTGTTCCATCTCTTGCATTCCAGTTAAGATTGTCTGAAGCATCTCTATTGGTGTAGTTGGTTTATCAACATGATCATCTTCGTTTCCTTCATTTAGGGCCATGTTCGATCTAGTTCTAGGCATTATTTCGTGTTTTTTTGTGGGGGGGGGGGGATTCTCAAGCTTTTTCGTTAGCTCTCAATGAAAGCACCAAAATGTACTTGATTTTTTCCTCACACTCGAAAACAAGGAGAAAAGAGAATAACAATGCTATGCACGATCTTTGCTATTTTTGTATTGGAATGAATTATGTTTACAATCAACAATTATTTATAAGCATTCCCTTGATTTACATAATCTAAACAAATCCTACTAGGAATGGAATTATCAACATCTTCCCGGGATTACCCGAATCAACTTCAGACGTCCGATTGAATCAACGGTCTTGATTTAGCTTTTTTCATTATGCTACTGTAGTAGTTTTCACCCTTTCTTCTGATTGGTTCTCTTTTGTACACGTGGCTAGATGTAGATTTCACGCCTGTTCAGACACAAGCGTACAATCTTTAGAGATACTTTTGTTCACGTATTATTTTTACGAACTCGATAATACTCTTATATTATGCACATCGTTGTTTTTTATTAGTTGGCATTTTGTTATTTTTCACTGGAAAAGCTTCCTTCTAATTAACAAGTCCAAACTTTAGTTTCCCAAATTCAAAAACTTCACACCATGATTTACATAAGGTGAGTGCATGTTCGTCTTGAATAATTATACACCTTGGAATGTACATGTCGTTCAAGATGATTAGTTGCCTTCTCATACATCGATAACTATAAAACGTAATATGGATTATCATGTTCTTAGTTCAGTAATTTGCATAATAGTTTCAAACTTATTTGATGGCCTAAATCTTCAAATTAGATGTGTTCGAGGAAAAATTAATCACCAAATAATTATAGTTGAAAAGTTCATGATGAGTTTAAAGGAATGCAATATGTTAAATTGATGCTAGGAATGATATGCATTACCATTTGGCTTAATTGCTTTGAAATTGATGTTTTTACTACTTGCAAAGAAACTGTTGTAAGCATGTCCCAGCTCTAAATGTTTTTAAGGCTGGCAGAAGGAATGCTCTTCTCATCTTTCTTACGGCTCGTTACCGCAGTACTCATTCACCCCTTTGGCTTCTTCAATTCAAAAAGGTAATGTCTTTCTCCTATTCTTATTGGTAAATAGCATCTTGAAGCGGAGGCATTATTGAACGAAAGAGATGCCGGGTCGGTCAATTGCATTAGGTAGGAGATGCATGACCTGTCTTAACCGCAAGTGCATTCGCTATTCGATTCCATCCTCGATCCCACCAAATTTTGATTCCTTTGTATCTCTTGTTCCTTTGTATCTCTTGTTTACTTTTAAGTGAAAGGGGGGGTGACAAAGGGTATACTTTCTTTTCTATGTCACCGTCTCATCAATGAGCAATAGAGATGGCTTTTGTGCTGGTCAATCTGTATCCCATTCTTGAGGTATAGTTTTCTTTGATCACAGATCGGAAGGTGATCCATCCTTTCTCCCCCTTTGGTCAGTCAGTCATCTTGATCCGCTAAAGGGTTTTGAGCTAGCTTCCTAGAGGAGGCTTGATGGGAAAGAGAAGTAAAGAAGGTCTCTCTCTACCTCACAAGCTCTTGGATTCCATAGCTAAGGCTGACTTTGGCAGATTTTAGGTGAGGGTGGAGGAGTAGGATAAGAGGTGAGTGTAAGATAGAACATCAGGATTCTAGGGAAATTTGGCATATAATATGGGTGGTGCTAGGGCTCAAGACCATTTAGAAGGGGGAGTTGGATCATAAAGAAGAGTTTGTTCCTTTAATCGACATCTTGCTAGCTTCAACTTGGTTGAATAGATGTCGATTCATCCACACTTCCATTCTTTGTAGAGGAAGGTAAACTGCTTGCTGGTTGGGAGTTGCATGAGCGGTAACGTCCATGTACGGCTCCGTGAGAAGGGCAGTAGACAGAAATGGCCTTGTTGTACCTCACTCTCATCTTCAATAGGGTCTACTCTTTTTTTTGGGAGAGTATGCCAATATGATCTTAATGAGATGCGGGGCTTTGCATCTGACATTCGTTGGGCTTCCCTCTTCGGGAGCCTGCGCCCTGGCGTTTTGTGAAATAAACCCCTCCGATCGAAGACTAGTTGCAGGTTGTCCCGCGGAGCTTTCGGAGAAGGGGTACCCTAGTGTGTAAGCACAAACCACTCTTCCATGGACTGATACATGTATCGAATACTCATACGGGAAAGTTGACTCCTGGGTCTGGAACCTAGGGGTTGCTCCAACAAATATCCTTTCTTTCTCATCCACTCAGGGGGGTGTAGACACACCTGCGCGGATTACAGACGGTGTAGAAGAGAAAAAGTCTAGGATTAAGATCTGAACAGGAATTCCTCCCATGTGAGTGGCTACGATTTAGGGTGGTCATTTTTTGCTTGTTTGAGCAGCTGCCCATGGCAAGGAAGGAAAGGTGTTCCATAGCATCTGGGGCCGAGGCCCTGTTTTGGTTACTACAATTAGTGTGACACCTTTCTTTTCAGGGCGGACTTCGGAGAGTACTGCTGTTATTGTGTGAGTCTAATCCTGGTATCTTTCTACAATCGTCTTTGTGGCTCCTCTTGTTGCAGAGCCTCTGTGGTGTTGGTTTAACCATGCCGAGTATCGGGTCCTTGAATATTCTCAGGTTCCGATTGTCGACAAAAAAACCAACTAAGTTCTTTTTTCCATCCTCCAGGCAATAAGTTTTTCAAAGTCCAACATGCATTAGTAGCATGCCTGTGGTACCTATGGAATAAATTGTATGCGTTTGGGTGAAAGTTCGTGGGTTTGTTGTAGTGAAAGAGAAAAAGTAGCTTTAGTTTCTGAATAGGACAAGCATACCTAGGAAATTGAGATTGGGATCCCATCATTCAGCGGAAGCATCAGCTAGGGCATGGACGATAAAATATCTGATTTAGAGCTTTCAAGGGTTCCAAATCGTTCTCTAATATAAGGTAAGGTAGGCTTGTTGACTCAATAACGCATTATCCTTAGGCCTTCACAAACAAAGAGTTTGGTTGAAATGTTTATAAATATCGCATGCTTGTTATCTTTTTTTTTTCATATAGTTTTTAAAGTATAACTAACTGAAAGCGTCCGTTCACGTGAGGAACATAGGTTTATGATGTAGTTAATAAGTTTTCATTGATTTTGATCGAGTTGGTGTATATATAATAGAGCTCAGGAGAGAGAATCAATGTTCAGTAGTACGCCCAGTTCACCAGGTTATACCACTGCAATGCCCAATCATACTCAAAAGAAGAGTTTGATCATGGCTCAGAAAAAATGCTAGCTATATGCTTAACACATGCAAGTCGAACGTTGTTTTCGGGGCATCAAAGCCCTTTAACCCAGGGTTGACCGTAATGGAAGTGGCTAATTTACGATAGACGAGTAGGTGAGTTCACAAGGATTAAGAGGTCTTGGAATAAGTGGGTTCGATTCCCATAGCTCCGATGTAGCGAATTCGATCGACCAGGCCAGATCTTGAAGAAAACACCAAATGAAACATTTGTTTGCCTCTTTTTCTTATTCGAATTCTCATAAAGTGCGTTTGCAATTTTGATATATTTTTTGAATGGATGGAAACCGACTTCCCAGACTTAGGCGAGGTCAAGATGGTTCAGGATTCAGGCATATCGAGCTCAAACCCTTGGTGGAACCTTGATCTCAATTTACCTTTACGGGAAGAAGTATAAGTTCCCGTTGAGGAGGCTCTCAAACCTAATATGGATGTGTACAGGGAGAGGGATCCAGATAGGTTCCTGGAAAATTTTGGGCTAGACATTGCTCTACATGATACTTATTATCTGGTTACACATTTCCATTATGTATTTTCTATGGGAGCCATTTTTGCTTTATTTGCAAGATTTCACTATTGGGTGGGTAACATCTTTGGTTGAATATACTTTGAAACTTTAGGTCAAATCCATTTTTGGATCACTTTTTTCAGGGTTAATCCGACCCTCTTTCCCATGCATTTCTTAGGGCTTTCGGGTATGCCACGTCGCATTCCAGATTATCCAGATGCTTACGTTAGATGGAATGCCCTTCGCAGTTTTGGCTCTTATATATCTGTAGTTAGGATTCGTCATTTCTTCGTGGTCATAACAATCACCATAAGCAGTGGAAAGTAACCCTTCCGCCACTTAGGGAACAGAAAACTGACGCAACTCACTCAAATCATTTTTGTCTCCCCGACCCTACCTGGCTAGCGGCTTATACCTTTGTTTCTTTCTTTCTTCTTGTTCTCATTCGTATCCATATATACTGATGAATATCCTTATTTTATTCATCCAATGGTTAAAGAAATATATACATTAGTACTCTTATTATTTATTACACTTCTTTTGCTAGTTAATGTGTCCCCAAACTTCTGTGCAGGAGGTTACCATTCGGTCTCCTTACAGGAGTTCGAATGTCACCCCCCGCACAGAAGAAAAAAGAGCACTCTAAAGCGGTAAAGCATAGAGCCCACTGGGCCTTACCTAACCTGGGGATGAAGGGTACATCTTCCAGGTTAATCATGGCCCAAATAAAACCATGCTTTTCCATTTCCTATATTTAAATAGCAGCCCAAAAACACTATTCATAGTCTTTCTACTGAACAAACTAGAACTCCCATTCATTCTCATCTACAGAACTAGCGGAGAAGAAAGAAGAGAATCCAATTCCGTCAAAGTCTTTTTTTTTCCTCCACTAGTTTGTCTTTTAGGATTTTTAGTGGAATATAGGAGAAGTCTAATAATGATAGGTTAAGGGTCTCATCTATATCCGGACAGAAAAGAAGAGAGGAGGAAAGTGGTTCACTAGTGGAGTTTGTCTCTTGAAAATGGTCTTCTTTCTTTACTCTCTTTATGGTAAGGTATTTTTCTCTATTTCTTTTTCATGGTATCAGAGCCTACAAGAGAATTAGGGTGCTGAAACAATAACTCAAAACCTGCTTGCTTGCTTAGATAATCAAACTGTTCCTGTCTGCTTTTTATTTTTTTCTTTTATGACTGATAAAAATGAAATGGAAAATCATTTGTTATATGCCTTATACCCAAAAAATGTCTTTGGAAGATCCTAACATGAATTATGTACACAATGAGGATCACAATCATTGAGATTTTTTGGGTACCAAGCTATTTTATCATCTATTTACAAAAAAGCCTTCGATGTAGTGATAAAATTATGATACATAATCAATGGTAGTATGAGTCGGATATGGGATAACGAGCGCTCTGCCCGCCAAGTGGGCAGTAGGAGCAGCGGGCAGCACCCAGTGAACCGGGCGGGGCACTCAATGAAAGGGGACACAATAAGCAGCGCATAAACCATATTTGTCAACCAAGTTTGTTCAATGATTGTGACGTTATTAATTGGTTAATGGGGATAAACTGGGTCGAGATTCAAAAGAATTGGAAGAAGTGTTTGTTCCTGAACGACGGAAGTGGAAAGACATTAAGGGAGAGGGATATACTCCTTTATTTTTTAATCGCCTAAATTGTACGACGACCCTTTTTGTTCCAGGCGTACGACCCTAATACATTACGGTTTTTATTAGCTGGCCTGATTTAGAAAGTGAGAGTAGTTAGATAAAATAAGAAAGAGAAGAGAAGAGAAGAGCTAAGATTCAGGAAAGGAAGCTTTATGGGAGAAATGAATAAAAGTATGTATTTGGGGGGAAGGAATTGGCAGAATTTAGTTAGGTCCCAAATAGGGGAGACCACGTCATGAGACGGATGCACGCTACACTTTAAAACAAAAAATCCAAGAAGGAAAAATCAACATGGTGGATGAACATGAAGCTCTTAAGAACCCCAATGAGAAAATGGGAGTTTTTAAGAACTCGCTCCCTAGTCACGCTCCGGTCTCAACACGCTGGGCTGAGGAAGTGTCTGATTTCGAACATCCCCTACCATCGCTACAATTAATGCTATTAAGACTCTCTGGCTCTGTGAGGAAGATCGCTCATACTAGATCATTGGCTTCCAAAGGAGATCCCTAGGGAAGAAGAATTATGAAAATGAATAAGGCTGTAAGAAGAACTAGAGAGGAAGCTCCACCAAAAGAAGAAGAGGAAAGAAGACTCGAGTTTTTGGAAATGTTTCAAGAGGGAGTTCAATAGGAAGAGGAAAATTAAGAAAAATAGAAAGAAGAAGAAGAAGATTGAATGGCGGTTTCTCCTTAAAAGTAATTGGCTCATGGTGAGAACTGAAAGATTTTAGTAGCTTGCTCATAGGGGCCTACCTAACTCTACAGCGAAGCATGGACGGTGGTTGGCCCATCCCGAAAAGACGTTGATTCGTTAACGAGACATGATCTTTTCGTTCCTAAATAAAAATGCCACCCATATCCCGTCCCACCGTATTGCGACTCAAAAAAGACCCTTGAGATAGGTCTCGAGAAGGGACAACGGTGTAGCAAAATCATCAATTTTAAGATCAATCAAAGTATTTTTATTTTTGGAGCATGTCTCTGATTGTCTTTATAAACGTCTTATAAAATTGATGATGAGATAATAGGAGTACCTTAAGGTTGGATTATAAAACTGATGATTTTAATATGTTTCGATTGTAAAATTGATGAATCTATATTTGGTTCCATTATTAAATTTATGAATTTTAGTTTCATTATTATACTATAAAATTGTTGATTCAGTTTAGTCCGGTTGTATGATAATTTGATATAAAATTTACGACAATACAGTCTGGTTCGGTTGTAAAATTAATGCATTTTAGTTTGATCATTCAATTATAAAATTGACCATCCAATATGGTTTGATTGTAAAATTGACGAATTTCGGTTCCATTTGATTATAAAATTGATGAAGTGTTATTCAAATGTTAGATTGATGATTTCTAGTTTTGATTATTTAATTGATTGTTCGGTTTGATTTGATGATAAAATTGATGCATTTCAAATTGGTTCGATTATAAAAGTGATGAATTTTAACATCGGTTATTCAATTATAATATTGACAATTCAGTTTAGTTAAGTCATGAAATTGATAATTTTAGTGTAATTATTTGATCATGAAATTGACAATTCACTTTTGGTTGGTTATAAAATAAATTAATTTTGTTTCCATTTGATTACAGAACTAATGAATCGTTATTCAATTGTCAAATTGATGAACTCTTGTTTGATTTGATTATTTTATAAAATTTAGTTTGGCTATTTAATTCATGAATTAGATTTATGAAATTGTGAACTTGATGTAATTCAATTTATAATCATGAATGAAAAATAGAATTATAATATAATTTTCATTATATATCGTTGTCGTTAAGGAATGAAGAAAAAGAAGAATAGTAAAGGAACCTAATGGATATTGAGTATTAATCATTTTTTACCTATATATAATGGATAAAAAATTCAGAAAATGAAAAGAAAAACTAATTTTTTATGTCAAACTGCAAAAGTGACAAAAAAAATTCTGTTGCAAAATGGCTGAAAATAAACGAAGTAAATAATTTATTTACAAAATTAATATTTATATTATTTCGGTCATTTTTGTAAACAAAAATTTGCCAGCCATTTTTACTGTTGAACTGGAAAGCTAGTCATTTTGCGTTCTCCCTAATTTAAACCCAGACCTTTATATAATACTTTAAATCCATTAGGTCGTTTACCCCCGAATATTAAACCCATAGATATATATTTGACATCTCTATGACTATTCAATCTGATCTGATCTGGGTGCCCGACAAGAGACAAACTGAAATACAAAAGATAATATTTTTATTGTTTTTATATATTCTATCCACATGTGATAATTCCTAAATGGCCGAACTTTCCACTACATTGACAACCCCGATCGTCCCAAAAGTACTTCGTAAGATCTTAAGAAATTGCAGTAAATATCAACCTTTACACGTTTACTTAGATTTATGTTAAGTGTTTTAAATTCTTAGAGATTTGACTTTTTTATTTTATTTTCAAATAATTTTATATGCTTAGACCAGTTTACCTTAACGCACTAATTAACTTTCCTACATTTAAGAGCCTTAACTATTTTTAGTTATTTTAGTTAGTTTATATATTTTATTAATATATTTAATATAGCTTATGTTTATAAGTAGAATTTTTTAGGATGTTATCTTCCTATATTTATGATACCTGTACCCGTTTTTAATTTTTCATATATTTAAGTTGTAAGATGGCTTCTTTAGTGTTAGGTTTTTTGAATTTTTCTTTTATCTAAAATTTTTATTAATATATTCAAGGTACTTTCGTTTTCTGAATTTTAAAAAATTCTTCCTATATGTACATCAATAAATATTTATATTGAGAATAAGTCATTAATACACAACAAATTAGTACGTTACCTGAATATTTACGTAATTCAACAAAATATAATCGATGTAAATACTTGTTATGGATATTCACGGACTACCAATGACGATGATTCACCTGATAGGCCATAACAGAGGTCTATACTCTACTTCAAAAAGAGAGATTGAAGAACTGAGCTCCTAAAAGGGAGGGGAATCGACCTGACCACGTCGGTCTCCAAAGAGCTAGGGCGGCACCGACCATCGTAAGTTAAAAAGCCTCGAGAAGAGGTTCTGATGCAGGGAGTCAACTAACCCTGTGTTAGGCCTCATTGTTATTCGCCGAAAGAGACACTCCACATGACGTCTTCTCCCTTGAATAAAGCTTGTCTTTAAAGATAACCTCCCTCTCCCCCGCATAGAGCAGCTGGTTGACGCCACGTCAGGACATGGTCTACTCAGTTTCATGGACGCATACTCATGGTACAACCAAATTCTGATGTACCTGCATGACCAAGAGAAAACCTCCTTCATCACCAACCGAGGAACTTATTGTGATACGGTGATACCTTTTGGATTAAAAAATGTAGGGGTCACCTATTAAAGGCTGGTGAACAAAGTGTTCTTCGAGCAAATATCAAGGAATGTGGAGGTGTACATAGATGACATGCTTATTAAGAGCAAGATGTTCGCGGACCACATTGCCGGCCTCAACGAGTTGTTCAACACCTTAAGGAGATACAAGATGAAGCTAAACCCTTCGAAATGTGCCTTCGGTGTTGGCTTAGGGAAATTTGTGGGCTTTATGGTCAACCAAAGAGGGATTGAAGCTAACCCGATAAGATAAAGGTGTTGTTGGAGATGGAGCCGCCGAGAAGCGTCAAGGGGGTCCAATGCTTCACGGGGAGTGTCGCTGCACTCAATTGCTTCATCTCCCGGGCCACAAATAAATACCTTCCTTTCTTCAAAACCTTAAGGAATAATGCATACTTTGAATTTACCAAGGAGTTCCAAGGAGTTTTCTTAGCTCTAAAGAGCTACATGAGCTCCCTACCGCTGCTATCCAAGCCTATGCTTGGAGAGGTGTTGTCCTAATACCAGGTGGTCTCTGAAACGACCGTCACTAACGCCTTAGTCTGAATCGGAGATGACTTTGTCCAAAAGCCAATCTTCTATGTTAGCAAGGACATGGTGGGGGTGGAGAAACACTACTTGGAATTGGAAAAGATGGCTCTTGCCCTTGTCACGGTAGCACGAAAACTTCGTCCGTACTTCCAGGCCCACTCTATTCAAGTTCTTATGAATTCCACACTCTGTCAGGTCCTTCAGAAACCCGAGACCTCTAAACGTATTGCCAAGTGGGCCATTGAGCTTATGAAATTCAACCTTTGGTTTGTCCCACGAAATGCCATCAATGGACATGCGGTGGCAGATATCATTGTTGATATGACGAAGGGCCATGAAGAGAAAGCGGAGACCAGCGGTAACCCTTGGACCTTCTATGTCGAAGGCACCTCCAATGAAATGGGAAACAGGGCGAGTATACTCCTTGTAGCGCCCGATAAATATTGGATCAAGTGCACACTACAATTCGAGTTCAAAGCCTCAAAAAATAAAGTAGAGTATGAGGCGCTGCTCGCGGGTCTAAAGTTGTCATGAACAGTGAATGCAAGGACGTTGAGGATTTATAACGACTCCCAACTTATCGTTAACCAGATCAACGAGGAGTATCAGGCGAAGGGGGATAACATGGCCAGATACCTGACCCAAGCTAGGTCATTCTCAGAAAATATAACTCCTAGAAATTCCAGGGGCGCCATCTTACTGATCTCAGTGTCGTATGCGGAGGCCAGCTTCTCCTTCAATATAATTTTCGGCGGCAACATGGAGGGAGAGGAAAAAACGTTTCTTCTCCTGTGCTTTGTTAACATGCAACAATATCTTATCAAAGATCTATCTGCAATCAGATTGCTATTAGATATTGATAAAATGTAATTTTTGATATTTACAAATATAACTATATATTTTTAAAATTTAAAAAATTTACCCCATATATTCATAATTGCAAAAAATTGTAACATTCCCTAGAATTTGAGTTGTATCGATATTCATCAATCTAATTGATAGATTTAATTGATCATTATTAATTAATTAATTTTTTATTTACTAATTATCTAATAATTAAAAAGATAATAAATTAATTAATTTCAATACATATAATCACACTTAACTAATTAAGTGGCAGCACCCATCACATATAGGTGTAGAAAATATGCATTGGCACCAAAACACATTTTGATCCAATTTACTTCGTTTCTCTATTCTTGTTCTCTTGAGCCATTTCTGAGATCGAATGGACCCACAAGAACAAAGATAAGGATTCAAATACCCGACAAATTTATTTTCAGAAATTCTCGATCTATTTAATCTTGACATTGCGTCTCCACTATAGGTTTGATGCCGAATCAACTCTCGATTCATGCGCGCTACGTTTTCTGTTGGTGTAAATAAACTCACTTATTTTCACGACCCACAGAATATTTTAAGATAATACCCATCGTGAATATCAATAACAAGAGAAGTGATGTAAAATTATCATTTTACCCCTCTTATTATTATTTACTTAACTCTTTTATTGACTGTGAATAAGTAAGACATAATAGTGGATTGTCTAGTACAATTCACAAATCTTAATTAATAACTCAATTTATTGAATACCTGGTTAGAATAATTTATTCACACACCCATCAATAAAGCATAAGGTGATATCGTTGCTTTCATAATCGAGCCATGAATTTCCGTATCTGTGAATTACGTAACTCCAACTTAATTGAATTATAATCCCAACAGTCGAGGTATTGCCCGTCAATTCGAACTCACTCATTTGACATATCAAATATTGCAACTAACTAATTGAAGCTATGTATTCACCTCAAGATTAAGGTAATTATATAAATACCTTTAAGGTGTAACAATTAGATTTAGAACTTGGTAAACGATTTTGGGTTCTAAACTAATTTGTTACCGGTCTATTGACCAGGTATATAACATGTCTCATGCCCAAAGACTGACATCCACTGGTTCAATGTAATAGTCGTAATCAGATTCGATTGTCCAGTCGCTCCTAAGACTGCGAATATCGTTCTGAACTTTCTCAGAAGAGTTTGTCTAGAGACACCTCTATTTTTACTCTTCATTCGTTAATGAAAGTTTCAAGACTTGAGTCATTTTTAAACACACTTTAATTTAAAATAAAAATTTCAATTCATTCATAAGAATTCAACAATACTAATGTTTGAGAAATAACTAAACTAGTTATTGCAAGCTACTTTATGGACATATTCCAATAAAGGGGACCCCCCACAACGGTACCATCCGAGGTAACTTCCAACATCAGATGATTAGGGGCGACAGGAGAAGGTCGTGAACCCTCGCCCGAATCAGACCATGACTTTGAGGACATAGCATGAGTTCTGGAGGATAGCTGAGGAAGCTCAAGTCCAGCTTAGGATGAGCATCGATAATCTCATCTCGACATCTATCGTAGCCCAGGAGAACTACAGTTGTAGGGAAACCTTTAACTCGGGGGACTGTTTAAAGACCTCTAGTCATCGAGTAACAGAAAATTATTTAACGGACGCTCCCCTGCCGATAAAGATTAGTGAAGATCTTGTCACGATCAGATAGTCAAGCCGATGAACTTTTTGAGCCCGAGCAACACCTTCTCGAGGCTATCGTCCTTTGTGCAACAACGCAGAGCTCATGTATATCCCCCTTCACCTGTTCATTGGCTTGGTGAAGAAAATCACACTTATGAGTCGCGGCGGTGAACTCAGCCTCACACTTCGAAGCGATCTCGGCCGCCACAAACACCACGAATCTACAATGGCCAAAATATGCCAGTATCACGACATTATAGGTGAGAATTTGTAAACTTTAATGCACGAGTAAGGAACGACACACATACATAAAAGGTACAAGAAGAGATGATACTTACGCCTAAGGTGTAATTCCCAAAAGCATCAGCAAGCTTTTCCACTGGCAGATAGAGAAGGGCAGCTCCCCTCTCAGGGTCTTCTTGCGCAAACCACTATTCCAACAACTTCTTCATCTTTCCCCAGGCTCGGTCCTAAGGACTAGGATTCTCTCCCCAAGCAATCAAGCTCATCAGATCCTTATGTTTCTGACCATGATGGCTTGGGCGTACAAAACCTGTAGAAGCAACCTTAAGGAGCTGAGACAGATACCTCTCAACTTTAGGGATAGTTGCCTTGAACTGGGTCCGATCTGACTCAAGGAATTGAGAAGACGGTTGAGGAGCCAACTGATCAAAGTCATTTTGTGACGGGGTCTTGATCGGAAGACGATTGAAGCTTTTTGGGAAGGCTCCTAACGATCTTCAGAAAAGAAACATGTACAAAATAAGATGGTTGAGACAGAGACGACGATGGCACCCCCGAAGCCCCCGATAGATGGGTAGAGGGAGGAAGTGTAGGAAGGACCCTCATTTCTTTTGACCTCCTAAGCTTTTTAGACCAAATGACCTCCATGCTCTGCTTCTTAACACCTTCGAGCTCCACCTGAAGTTTGCTCAAAGAAACCACCTCTAAAAAAACAAAAAAATAATAAGGCCACGCACAAAAAAATGATAAGCGGAGACAGATAACAAGATATGGGAACAACGACAGATACGGTTTGAACAAATGGTTTTGGACATATGAGGGCTAAGAATCTTCGAGCTTGAACTTATTAAACGGGCCTTATCAGGAACCTCAACCATGAAATCCGCCAGAGGATCCAGGTACAGTCCAGCTCGAAGCAAGGATGCATGAGAGGTAAGGAACCGAAGTGACGTTGGCCCGCAGGGATTCCGGCTAAATTACGGATTCACGGTGTGAAGACGGTGGAGAGTTCCTTCAGTTTCTGCCTCCCCACTACACATAATAAGATGAAGTTAATTTGAGAAATTGGATAAAAAAAAATTTCTGCCTTTTAGTCACGATCTTACTTACAACTCTAAAGATCCTAGGTATTAAGTCTGTGACTCCGAATCCTCAGGAAAAGTCTCCCAAGATCTATAAACCATAAACCAACAATATTTCCACTCATTACACCAGGTGGGAATACTGTCCACGAGTCCTCTCATCCCCAGTCCTACCAGCGATATAGTTACAGCTTGGGGGCCAATACGTAGCCTTCTCACCCAGTTTCTTGGGGGAGTCTTCAATTGAAACATGAAGTCAAATTCCTCTAACGAGAACCTCCTGAAGAATGGGTGGAGGGGAAGACACAACTCGCCTTCTAAAGCCGCTAGGTACAAGCCGATCCCTCCATGTCGAGGGGCAGTAACTCTCTCACCATCCTCCGACTACCGCATGTGAACGTAGTCAAGGATGTGATATTTCTCTTAGAGAAAGACTAGTCTTACTAGGTCAAGGAAAAAAGTTAGTCATCAACCCCCTAGCGGCTAGAACTCCTACTCGGACTCATACCACATTTAGGATCAGAACGGAAACCACCATTCTCATTCAGCGAACTTGAATCCATGTAGTACCTAACAACCAATTGAGAGACATGAGAGGACTCAGAAAAAGAACTTGATGAAAGTTCTTCCAGGAAGAGAGATAATCTTGATTATTACAGAATAGAGGAGATAAAGGTAAAAAATGGAGTCGTTAAAGAGCTCGTCTCTCTCGGATAGGGGAAAATTAAATGAAGTGAAGAAAACTACTCATTTATGGGCCTTGGGGTGAACAATGATCAAGATCATTCAAATGATTCTGACGGGTCAGGGAGCCGCTAGCTTACGAATCGACAACCTCAGGAAATTGAATGCACACGTCGATATGATTGGTGACGCTTAGGTAACCAAGGTCACGCGATTCTCATCTCCCTCCCTCATATGCCATCATTACCACTACCCTCGAGAACAGTGAATTTTAAATTTCAAACGTGGGAACCCATGAAAGTGGAATTTCACTTAAAAAAGGCACCCAGCTCGCCCAAACTCGACCTATGAGGACATTCCAATAGGGCAGAGAAATGACCATAACAAGCAGTTGAAGGTGATAAAGGCTCTGTGATTTGACTCATGCTCAGGAAAGGACACATAAGTCTTTGGACCCGAGCTGGTAGGACTTGGACATTATCCTCAACTGGAGACAACTATTATGGGTGTTCCCAGACTACCAATGGCGCGGCACCACGTGACAGGCCACGATAGAGGTCTGTACCCTACTCTAGGAAGAGGGATTGAAGAGCTGGGCTCCTAAAAGGGAGGGGAACTGACCTCACCAGGTCAATCCCCAAAGAGCTCGGGCGGCATCGACCATCGAAAGCAAAAAAGCCTCGAGTAGAGGATCTGACGCAGAGGGTCAGCTAGCTCTATGTTAGGCCTCATTATTATTTGTCGAAAGAGACACTCCACATGGAGTCCTCTCATTTGTGACAGATGATGATCAACTTCAGTCACCATGATGAAACGTCGAGACAGCCACCAAACGGCCACATCCCCCACGACCCGCGTGGCCAAAGATAAATCGACATTTAATGCACCCTTCTTTATGTAAGCTCGGGGGACAAGGGCTTTAAATGCCGCCTCTAGCTCAACATATCAAGGAAAATACGTCACCTCGCCCGAAGCTTGTTCTACACACATCCTTGTCCAAGGCTTCAGGTATAAATATCCCCTAAAGGAAACTTTGTCAAAAATTTTCTATGATACTGACTTAGGCATCAGAGGCTCTTCGATGAGGAACCCCCTGATTTTCTTCGCCTTAGAGTTCTTTATATGTGTTGTGCAGATTCCCATCCTTGAGGACCCCTATGTGGAGAGGAGATTGCCTGCCACATCACTGTTGAGATTGGTAACAACAATACTCATTGACACTGAGAATCTACAATGTAGTTTATGAAGGCATTACGATTATTGTAAACATGCATTTACAATGAAATTAAACCATGTTAGTTGCCTATTATATACAAGCAATTATTTACATGTTTTTTTGGTAGACAGAGGGAGAACATGTGCATTCAAATTATTAGCTAATAATTATTTATAATACTAGATGAAAGGAAAAGGTAAAAAGAGAAAGTTAATTCTTACTTAAATGCTCATGTGGCGTATTCTAATGCAATATACCATCGCAATAACACGGCATAAATTTATACTTGTGTAATGCACATGAATTGATATAAATATATCAAATTAATTTATTTTAGTTAATATAAATTCAATAGAACAATTTCCAAAGATGAAAACTTAGGTGATCATAGACATAGTGCAATGCTAATCATGCAAAAAAACAAACAAACTGAATTTACATTAAGAACTATAACAATATGTACATCTTCCAAGATCTAGCGTAGCTCAAGTTAATGTTATTATCTTTTTTTGGCAAATAATGTTCTTATAACTGATATAGCTAAAAGGTTAGAAAAAATGGTAACGGGTTATTTAATAAATGAAATAGATGTGATACACTGAAATTTTAAATCTAAAATTTAGATTAAAAAGATCGACAATTTAAATGAATGATTTTCACTTTTACATACATAAGTGAAGAGAATTATTTTTCAACGCAAAATGAATTACACATAAATTAATTAGGCAATCCAAAGTAAAAATGAGATAACCGCGATAATTTAGAATTAACAAAAAAGAAAAATACTAAGATAACAAAATCTTTGACAAAACAATAACATACATATGAAATTCAAATCAAACTTAGTATTATAGGGGAAAAAGCTAAATGGAGCTAGGTGAGCAAGAACCAAAGACATTCGAAGCCAATTCCATAATTATGCACCTTTTTTGTGAAAGCTTTACTCATTTAAATTGAATTATTTCTGTAGTCATTCTACTTTTATATTATTTTGTTTATAACGGTAAAACTTTTCATTGATTTTAATAATTTCTATTGATTTAAATCATCTTTTCTTTAAATAAACTGTTATAGAAATGCACATGAAATTAACCCTATGGAATTATATCTCCAATATAATTTCTCTCTCTCTCAATAAATAATTTAATTATTTAAATAAATTATTAGTTTATTTTTAAATTATTTAGAGATAATTACTAAATAAAGATTAATAATTAGTAATTTAAAANTATATATATATATGATCCGATTATAAATTAACTAAATAACTAATAGCTATGATTTGTTCTTTTTAACATAGTGAACTGATTGCATATATTGGTTTTGTATAAAAAAAACGTTCTTGATTTTCATCTATCATTATTTAACCTATATTGAATAGGCTTTATTTATTGACATGATCATAATTAATTGTTATCCATTTCATTGACATCCTATAGGTAAAGATTTGAGTATGTGGCAAAGAGTTTTATGCGACAGTTGGTTATGAGACACTTAACTTTATATGAGAGTTGGGTATGTGACACTTGACAAAATTTAGAGTATTCATACCCAACTTTATATATGTATATAAGATTTAAATTTAAACTTCCTATTATTAAGCCACTAAGTCAATGCAAAAGGTGTATTTAGGGCACATTAAATGTTAATATTTTAGACTCTTAATAAAATTGATAAAAATCAAACTTTTTAGAACATGACAAAAATTTAATTAGGGTATATTATATTGTCTAACTAGTTATATGCCCGTGCTTCACATGGTGTTAGGTATTTACAAGATCACTATTACGAAAGTATTTTACCTTATCTAAACAATGATATCAATAATTAAAATTATATAGTTTTTTAGAATTTCTATTGTATGAAAACTTATTATAATAAAAGGTTTTATTTCTCCAACATCGGCTATAAATTAAAATAGAAAATTAGTAAATATTGAGAAAATCCTTGGGAGGAGACAAAACTAATCACACAGGATTAAATAAAATAGATAAGTAAAACGCTAAATAACTGAAGATGAAAATTGTAGATTTTACTTGGAAATGATAATACCATGCGCTTTTCAAATATCAAAATGAAACTATAAAAATAATATAACTCTAATTTAACAAAAAGAATTCTGTAATTACATCTCGAAATTTATAGTCCAAAAGCTTTCTCTCAGTAAATTTTCTTTTAAGCAATGTCTTCTGCACATCTAAATTTATCAAACTACAACTCAAATCCCATAAAAAATATGTATGGTATGACCTCTTCAATTCATTTCGAATAATGTTAACAAAGGACTTTTTACCTTTTATCCAACTTCCATATGTATAATTTCATTATTGCATTATCAATAAAAAACTGAAAAGTCATTACTTAATTTTCATTTGTTTTAGCCGAAAGTATATTTTCCTTTCTACAAAATTCTTTGATTTAATCCATTTTGCATAATTAACTAATAATTCATTCATCTACTCATTTTTACAATTTCAGATTACACTCTAATATTTGTATATCTAATTAGCTGATTATTTGAATATTGGTATATCAAAAACTTATGACCTTTAAGGTTTTTATAGCATTGTAAATTAACAAATAACTATGGTAGATGTAAACATTAAAATTTTCGATTCTGCATTGATGTAAATAGACCTTTCAATTTACATCTCATATTTTTTTAGACAAGCTTAGTCTCTTTATTTTTTAAAATCACTAAATTATCCTTCAATTTAAAATTTAATACCACCATAGAGTAATGAAACCATTTAATTAAATAATTAATTCTCAGTTTAAGTTACACACTTAATGATTATTTATATTTATAATAATTATTATAATTTGTTATGTATCTCTGTTACTTTTAAAAGGATGAATTTCTATAGAACTTTTAATTGACCATTTTGTCCTCCAGTTCTTCAAATTTCTTATAATACCCTTTACTCTAATTCCATTACTTCAAAAGTAATTATTAGAAATTAAAATTTGATAAAAAAAAACTAAATGTTGTTATTTAATACGTAGTAACTTACACAATTAAATAAAATGTTGTTAGAAACACCTATACAATTAAATTGTAATTATCATTTTATTTAACAAATATACAAAGTCATCAATAAGCATTTATATACCTGAATTTCAATTATCATTTTATTTAATAAATTAAAAAAAGTCACCAATTAGCATTTATACGTATAAATGCTAAATTTGAGATAAAAAAGCTTTTGGTGAAATAAAAACTCTAGCATTAAATTTTGAACGACAACATACCCATTTAGTTTTGATTATTGGTTTTTACTTCACCATAAGATGAAGAATTTAGTTTGGTTTAATGCATAATTAGGGAAATGCAACAAATTATTTGGTCTGAATTTATCATATTGTTAACTCTGTTTTTATAGTAGCATTCAGAAGCCGTTTTAATAAATTTTATTTGTATTACTTATTTAATAGTTCTCAAACTCAATTACCATTCTTTAAATTATGGAAAATATAAAAATGGAAACATCAAAGAAACCCATACACTAAATAAGCTTTAAAAATTTATAATAAAAAATTGTAATAAATTCACACCGACATTCTTAGGGGTATTGGATAGGTTGATTTGGTTTTAGATCAATTCTATAACTAAACCAATATAATAAGTTTGATAAATAAACAAACCAAACCAATCAAACATGTAAATCAATCCAAACCAAACCATTAATTATTGGTTTACTTTGGGTTGAATTGGCGGTTTCATTCTTTGTATTTAAAATAACATGGTTAATGCCTAAAAATAACATATCTTAATGAAAAGAGTCTTATTTCATTAGATTACTTAATTAATAAAATAATTTCTACCGTAATCCATAAACATAACAAATGAATCTTATTTTATTAAGCTGAGATCATGTTCTGCATGAGGGTTGGGTTAGGTTGTGATGAAATTAGAATTTTTTATGCATAAGTAGTCGGTTTGGTTTGGGTTGAACGATATTGAGAGAAAACCAAACCCAAACCAAATTCAATGGTTTCGTAAAAAATGAAACCAAACTAAACAATTATTTTATTTAAACCACCTAATAGATTATTGTTTGGGTTAGTTTGGGCAGTTTGTCAATTTTTTTCACACCTCTAAACATTCTTACATCATTTACTATTTACCTAAAAAATATCTTCAGCTTTAATTACTTTTCTTTGAAAAAATAAATATCTTTAGTCCCCTCTCTTTAGTTAATTTCGTCCACTGTTTAACATTTTTTGTTTCTCTAACATTATTTTAATTTCATACACAATTATTGTACTTTTTCAATTATAACTTGCACATACTCGTTAGCAACTTCCATCCCTCCCAACTTCCATCATGTGACAATTTTAATTTTGTTTCCTCTAATATACTTGTGATTCATTGTACAATTATGAACTGTTTCAATTGTAACTCTCACATGTCATTATCATTTAAATTCACAATTATAAAATACTGGCTTCTTCTTCTTCTTCTTCACATTTTTCTTCATCTTCTTCATCTCCATTTTTTGCAACTTTGATCATCAATCTTCTCAAGTATATTATTCATTCTTCTTAATTTCATCTGTTTTTTGTATGTATATTTTTCAGGTTAAATGTATAAGAGATCCAATAATTATGAGGAGGTACTACGAAATGAGATATCCAACTATAAGAAGAGGTGAATTCTTTTTATTTCTTAACTTCATCAATTTTTTTTTCTCATTATAGTAGTTGAGTCTTTGATTTTTCTTTTTATGTTTGATAAATTAAAATCAGGATTTTATTTTTTCATGACATGATAAAAATTTCTTCAACTTGAGACATTATCTCGTGGTATACTAAGTTATCTTTTTTTTATAGTTGTTATACTCATAAAATAGATATAACTTATTTATTTTGAGTGATTAGTCATTAATCTTAACAAAAAATGACTTAAAACTAATATATGATATTATTTAACATGTTATGTGTTGTGTGGTTAATTTATTATGTGAAGTTTTTTCCCATTTGTTTCGCTACATTTTGACGACTTATTTTTTTTACTAAATTAAATTTTGACATGTATTTTGTTTTTTATGCTTCTATGAACTATGATTTTAATTGTTTATGCGATGATTTTTTCATTTGTTTCACTATATTTCAACAATAATTTTTTTTACAAAATCATGTGCATCGCATGGTTACTATATATATAAGTAGAGCTTGCATGGAAAAAAGTTAACTTTTCTTTTTGCCCTCACTTTAAATTAGTGAATGTTGCATTATCAACCTTGAGACACTTCCATAAGAAAAAAAATGGAGGAGCTTGATATGGGGCAGACAACTTCTTGAGGGTAGAATTTTATGTATATTATTTGTCGTGGAAGAACCCCCTAATGGTGTAGGTGAGTGGTTACGCTTACTGTATACTAGAAGCTGAGATTCAGGATGTTCAAACACAAAATAGTTTGAGATTTTTTGGAATTTACAGAAATCATGACAGTAAAATTAGAAGAATACAATTCGAAGTTCTGAAAGAAAAGATTCTTGCTGGAAACCAACCTATGTTGGTGGCAGGCGACTTTAAAGAAGTGCTATTTGATTGGGAAAAGGAGGGAGGCAATTCAATTTGTTACAAAGATGGTGAGACCCTTAGGAACCTAATTCGGGAATGTAATCTTATGGATTTAGAGTTCTCTACGTCTTCTTTTACATGGAGTAACCGTATGGAGGACATAACTATTAAATGTAGACTGGATAGGATGCTTTGCTCTTATAAATGATTTTTGAGATATGAAAAAGTTTTAGTTTAGCACGTGATAGCGTTGGGTTCTGACCATTATGCATTAATGTTGGATACAAATCCAAATCAGTCAATTTTGCGGGTCAAATAGAGATTTAAGTTTGACTTACGTTGGTTAAAGGAAGATAGTTGCAGGGTGGTAGTGAACCAGATATGGAACCAACAATTTTCTGCCAGCAGAAAAGGTAATTTAATGGGAAAGATCAAGTTGATGAATAAACAACTTATACAATGGTGAAGGAAACATAATCTAAATTCTCGAGCACGCATTGAGGAGCTATCGAAGAAGTTACGAGAGCTGCACGGAGTCACTAGGACAAACATGTCTAGCATTCGACAAACAGAAAAGGAATTAGAAGCGGCTGTTTTGGATGAAGAATGGTATAGGAAGGATAAATCAATAGTGGATTGGTTGAACTTGGGAGATCGGAACATAGTCGAGAGCTAAAAATCCATGGTATGTAGAATGGAGAAGGATAGTGGGTTCAAAATCCATATGAAATCCGATGGCTTGTCACTCAAAATTTTAGTACCGTGTATTCCTCCTAAACCCCATCAAACATAGATGAAGGAGTAAGCTAGCTCGACAAATATGTGGATAGGGAGCAGTTGGAGAATATTTTGAGCAGGTTTACTGAACAAGAAATCATTGAAGCCCTCCATCAAATACATCCATCAAAAGCCCTGGGTCCTGATGGAATCATAACCGTTTGTACCAATAAAACTTATCCTTAGTAAAAAGTAATATTTTGAAAATGTTTGAAGAGTTTTACCATTCAAGCAAGCTGCCTAATATTCTGAACAACGCTCATATAGTACTATTTCTGAAATCTACCCACCCTTATTCAATTAAAGATTTTGGGCCTATCACCCTCTGTAATGTAGGCTACAAACTTGTTTCCAAAGTCCTTTGTAATATATTGAAGTTAATCCTTCCTTCTCTAATCAAGGAATTCCAAGGAGCCTTCTTGGAAGGAAGGTAGTTTTGTGACAACATCCTAGTGGTACATGAAGCGTAACACTCACTAAAAATCTAAAGAAAAGGGAGGAGAGGTGAAGCCATAATCAAGTTGGACATGGCAAAAACATATGATAGAATGGAGTGGTCCTTTATTGATGCGGTTCTTGCCAAATTTCAGTTTAGTTCAGAATGGAGAAGGTGGATAGAGGAATGCATTCAAACAGTCTCATATGAGATTTTGATTAATGGGAATTTTTCGGAGAAAATCACTCCTCAAAGAGGTCTAAGGCAAGGTGATCCATTATCACCCTACTTATTCATTATGGGTGCTGAGGTTCTGTCAAAAGCTTTGTCCAAGGCTGGAACAAAATGGCTCATTCATAGGTTTGTGCCAAGATGAATGCAACCATCAATTCCCCACATGTTTTTCACAGATGATATAGATCTTTTCTGTAGAACTTCAGTAATAGAATTTTCTTGCATCAATGATATTCTGAGAACATACGAAATAGCACCATGGAAACAAATTAACGTCCATAAGAGTTCATTATGTTTCTCTCCTAATACCTCGCCTACCTTGCACAGATATTCTGAGCATCTCAAATTGTGGGGAATTTGGCAGATACTTGAGGCTTTGTGCCAGTGTAGAAGGGTAGAAAAGAATGGTGTTTGATGATCTGAGAAAGAAATTGGATTCGAAGGTGAATGGGTGGTCCGAATGTCTTATAAATAATCTTGGTAAAGAGATCTTGCTTAAAGCAGTGGCATTAGCCCTTCCCGCATTCGTAATGAGGTGCTTCAGAATGTCAAGTACACTTATAAAGGATTTGGAAAACACTTTTGCTCGCATCTAGTGGGGTTCAAATTCCTCGAGAAGGAAGATTCATTAGACGACATGGGATGCTCTGAAGAAACTGAAAAAAGAAGGAGGCCTGAATTTCAAGGACTTAACTAATATGAATATAGCTTTTCTAGCAAAAAACAAGATGGAGGATCCTAACCAATCAAGCAGGTCTTTTAAGTCGAGTCTTAAAGCATAAACACTTTCCAAATTTGGAGTTTCTACAGCCACAGATTTAACTAAGACAACTTCTTGAGGGTGGAATTTTATGGAAAGTAGGAGATGGGAGTTCCATAAAAATATGGTTAGATCCGTGGCTTCCAAGAAGGGGGAGATAAAAGTTAAATCCCATGAGAATGACTCTGTTATATTAGTCTCAGACCTCTTCATTTCCAATACCCAAGTTTGGGACAGAGATAAAGTGAACATATTGTTCAATAGAGGAAGTAAGGATTATCCTAAGTATCCCATCATATGAGCTATCAAGTAATGATTCGATGTGGTGGGCATATCAGAATAAAGGGATCTACACGGTCAATTCAGGTTATAAACTGGCCTCTATTTAATTTGGGTTGGGAAGGGAGATTGAGGCTTCAGGTAATGGAAGTTTTAACCGGGGCAGGGAGCATGCTGTTTGGATCTCAACTTAGAAATTGGATGTGGCTGCCAAAATTAAAATTTTCTTATAGAAGTGTCTCAAGGGTTGTCTTCCCATAAAAGACACCCTTATTAAAAGAAAATGCAGAATTGAGGATCCGAGCTGTCTTTTTTGTAAGGAAAAGGAGGAGTCGATCATGCACTTGCCGGTTCAATGTCCTTACATCAGACTTGTAGCTAAAAATGGAAATTCTCCAAGGTACTTATTTTTTCCAGATCTGAAATTTTCTGTTAAATAGCAGCTATCTCAGTTTTCATATAAAAGAATTCTTAAGGGCATTGGTATATGGTTTGTGGGGTATTTGGAAGTCTCATAATCAATGCATCTTTAAGGATAATAAACCATCTCTTGAGGATTTAATTAGAGATGGAAATTCTCCTTAAATGAATATGCTAAGGAATCAAAAGAAGGAGGTGCTCTTCTCTTAAATCTCTTCAGATTCAACACTGGATAATTTGACAGAAAAAAATTAGTTTTCTGGATGAAAAGAGCTAATTAAATGGTGTTCGCCTCGTGCCACTTGCATTAAATTGAATGTGAACTTCTCTCTAATGACTAATGTACATCAAACTATAGGCGGGTGGATTTGTTGAAGTGATTCAGTTGAGTACTTGAGGGGGGGTTGGGTCTCTTTGAATCATCAATCCTCTCACCTTGAGGCATTATGTGCAGCGTTGAATGAAGGCATTCGAGCGTTGAAGGAGTTATTTTTGCTCAATTTAGAAATTGAATTCTCTTGTTTGGATATCTAAAAATTATTTAGATTTGTTGCGGTAGATTGTATCTATGTAAAGGAAGTCTTTAAGGAATTGTATAACTGTATTTTGGTAAAATTTATTCTGTCGGAAGAGTCTATTAACTTGATGAAAAATGTATTGCAGAGAGGACTTATCTCCCAGTTTTTTGTTGTGATTTTGACTCTGTTTCCTCTTCCTCACTGGAAGAGGTGATGGAGGCTGATTTTGTATCTTCTTTAAGTTTCAATGAAATGTTTAACATTTTTGTCAAAAAAACATGAGAAAGTTTAGATTACTTTTACATTTAAGTTTTTACCCATTTATTCTTAGTTCAAAATTAATAGAAAATAAAATTTTAATAATTCCAAATAAATATTCAGGCATTTAAGTTGTTTAATTTAATATTTTTACTCAGACATGTATCCTCTTAAGAACAATTAGCAAACTTGTTTACTAAACCACTGTCCACCCTTCAGTTCTGATTTCAAAATGACAAACTCATCCTCAGTCCTAGGATGTGTTTGAGGGGGGATGTTAGTTATAAGGTTTGTTTGGTTTAGTTTTGTTGTTGTTCAGTTAGTTTGCTTAAGGGCCTTTTAGTATTTTCTCTTTTATAGTCGTTGGCTCTCTCTCTTGTATATACTACTTTGTGTTTATTGTTCTGGGTAACGTGAATTTATTTTCTTCTTCTTCCCTCTTCTTTTCTTTTCCACTTGCTTCTTGCTTCCTTCTTTGAATTTCTTCAATATATATATATATATTATCATCAAACTAATAAATATTAAAAGTTTCTTATGTTCATTATGATGTTGTAAAGGAAAAAATTCATAGTCTTTGATAATCGGTCGTGAATTTCCTACATCAAGATATGAAAATCAAGAGAATAATTTAGAGAGAGAATGAGAGAATACATACATCATGATTTACGTGGAAAACACATAAAGGGAAGAAAAATCATGGAGAGACTTTGATAGTATTTTATTATGGAGAATGATTTACAAGGCTAACGCAAACTACAGATTCAGCTTATTTCTTATGAGTGTTGAGGGTTGTGTTCCATTTGGAGTTACATCTTACCTCTATTTATAGACATTCATATAATCTGATGCAATTTATCTAATTTTATTTGAAAATAGGATCAACATAATATTTCTCTGAGATCCAGTTTATCAACATTGGCAATTTAAGTAAATCTTGATCATTTGATCAATCTAATGGTCTTGATTAGCTTCTCTTTGAATTACCACGTCGACAATCTATGTACTTTTATCCGATTGGTCTATTGTTCTTAATCACTTAGTTGATCCTATAATTATCGCTCTATCTTCCATTCGATGAAGTCTTCATTTATGGAATGCAAGCTATGTAAAAATGGAGGAGGTGCTCATCCTGGAGTAAACACCTGATCATCAAAAGGCCTTGAAGAAGCTTTCTCTTTATATAACTACTACTTGGTTAACATTATGCACACTTCCCTCTAAAGGTTTTTTTCAAGTCAAATCCAGTCTCAACAAGGTGTTGTGTCTTGTGAAATTGTTTCAGTATGTTGGCCCCCATTACACTCAACAAATTTTTTTCGTTGATGTGTAACGATCATCCTTTCTTGTTCTGACGTTATGTCTGCCTGTTTATGTTCTCATGCGCTTCTTGGAAACAGGTAAGTAGTTTTCTTGGAAACTTTTTGACTATCTGCTGTCAGCGATGTCTTCTTCTTTTCTTTCTGTCGTTATGTTCTTCTGTTCCCGTTTACATTTACAGATGCTTTACAATTGTCCAGTAACGTATTTATCACCTTATTGTTGATGATGATTATTTCTCCTTCATTTGTTGTTATAACTTTCTGTTCCTTTCATTGTTGGCTCATTCATAAAACAAATTCTCAATTTCTTCATTTTTCTTTTTCTTCACTCGAACATTAAGATCCGTGACTAGAATGTTGTGCAATATTAATATAATAGTTCATTGATATGAGTATGGAACAAGTATACCATTTCATAATTTCATTGCAGGAGTTTGAGTTTGATGCCCCACTTCCATTGGTAGGATTTTCCCGTTTTCTCAAGAATCTAGGTTCAAATAAAGAACTATAACCCCGTCTCTATTCTGAGAGAATGAATTACGAACTGATATTTTCTTTTAAGAGGAGAACTTAGGTTCGAATACAGAACCATGGTACCATTTTTTATTATGAGAGAAATGACTTACGAACTGCTCGTTTTCAAGGACTTAGGTTCAAATAAAGAACCATGTCCCCGTTTGTAAGCTTTATTTTTTGTTCAAGTTTTATCATACCACTGTGATTGTTTCTCGCTCAGTTTCACCTTGATATTGAGATGTCTTGATTTAAGCATTTCTGTTTATAAGTATTATTTGGGAACACGTGACAAAATTTTTCATGTTGTTATTTGACAGGCCGTTGTTAATCTCCTTGTTCAGGGTGTTTCTGTCAACCCTTATGTTGGAGATATCGTTACTGATACAACCGTAGTCCTTTGTATGTTTTTGTAAATTTCCTTTCTTCAAGACTTAGCAAATTTCTTCTGTTCTCTCATCTTACTTAACTTCTTACTTTATCTTTCTTTGATCATTTTCCCTTTCCTTTCTTTCTCTTTTCATTTTCCACTTATTCTTTCATCATTTTCACTTTTTCCTTTCTCCACTTTTGGTACTTATTCCTTTCTTCTTTTCAGTTTCCTTAGATGAAGCCAACACAATCGCTGAACGTTTGATCTCACAATTCTCATCTGGTTCCCTTTTTGTATTCCTTTTGAAGCTTCATTTCTTCTCACTTTGTTTTCCTCTGTTTTTTTTTTCTCGCATTCATATTTCTTCATTTCTCCTTTTTAGTATTTTTCTAAATTTCGAATACCCTTTCCAAGATTCTGACGTCTTGAGACCTTCTTCCTTTGCAATTTTTTTTTTGGACTTCTTCCTTTTTGGTTTCGTTTAGAGGGTAGTGCTACAAACACCGTTCCTCATGTACTTAAGCTTTTTATGAGCTCAGGGGCCCATTTCTTTTAGAAAGTAAAAATCTTCATGGACATAAACTCTCGGTGAGCTCAGAGGCATGTTTCCTTTAGAAAGTAAAAGTTTTCATGGACATGAACTCTTAGTGAACTTAGAGGCTCATTTCCTTCTCAAATCGATGTTTGTAGATACTCCCAAGGATATAAACTTTTCGTAAAGCTCAGGGGCCCTAAATTTTCTTCTGAAAATGATGTCCGTAGACACTCCCAAGGTCATAAGCTTTCCACAAAGGTTAGGGGCCCTAAAATTTATATCGGGGTCTTGTTAAGGTTTCTCCCATTTGCTTTTCTTTTTCTTTTTCTCATACACAAATATCTGCGACAAGAATATTGAACAACATTATATATAATATATTAATGTAATGATTAGCGAACGAGCATACCGTAACTTTCTTCTAGAAGCTCAAATTTCATTCCGTAAAGAATTTTAAAAAAATTAACTTTCGTAGCTTTGTAGGAGCATACGATTTATCTCATAAGTTTAGATGTATTGGTGAAGCTTAATGAATGAATTTGACAGTTCTATACAGTCTTCTTTCTTAAGCATCCTGCACAGGAATTTCCATAAATTTTGATCACGAACTCTAAACTAAATTCTGTAAAATTTACAGAGAAGTAGAATTCCGTATCTTTCCAATGATATAATATTCTCTATGTAGTTGACTCTCAGTAGATTCAGTTTAATTTCTGAAGTTGACCGTTCTGCATATTCTGTTTCTCAAACAACCTGTACGAAAATCATCATAACTTTTTGTTGTGAGCTCCAAAATCAATATGTGAATACTAGCCGCTCCAAGTTTTTTAAATGTGATTTATGCTAACACATGTTAAGTATGATCATATGTACTTCAATTTTTTAGAGTCTCGAGCTAGATACACGATCTCAAAAAGAAAAGATATTCCAGTTTGATAATGTTTAAAAACTCAAATCAATTTAGGCCTGGTGTAATAAATTATTTACATGATGTTCGATTATGATATAACGTCATGCTAACTATTATATGTAGACTGGATAGGATGCTTTGCTTTTATAAATTGTTTCTAAGACACGAAAAAGTTGGGCACAAATCCAAATCAATCAGTTTAGCACGTGCTACGTTGGGTTCTAACCATTATGCATTAATGTTGGATACAAATCCAAATCAATCAGTTTTATGGGTCAAACAGAGATTTATTTTTGACTCACGTTAGTTGAAGGAAGATAGTTGCAGGGTGGTTGTGAACCAAATATGGAACCAATAATTTTCGACCAGCAGAGAAGATAATTTAATGGAAAGATCAAGTTGATGAATAAACAACTTATACAATGGCGAAGGAAACATAATGCAAATTTTCGAGCACACATTGAGGAGCTATCGAAGAAGTTACAAAGTTGCATGAAGTTACTAAGACAAACATGTACAGCGTTCGGCAAACAAAAAAGGAATTAGAAGTGACTGTTTTGGATGAAGAACGGTATAGGAGTGATAAATCAAGAGTCGATTGGTTGAACTTGGGAGATCGGAACACGAGTAACTTTCATGCTAAATTCAAATAACGTACCCGAGAGCTAAAAATCCATGGTTTGGAGAATGGAGAAGGACAGTGGGTTCAAAATCCATATGAAATCCAGCGGCTTGTCACTCAACATTTTAGTACTGTGTATTCCTCCCAAACCTCATCAAACATAGATGAAGGAGTGAGATACCTCGACAAATATGTGGATAGGGAGCAACTGGAGAATATTTTGAGCAGGTTTACTGAACAAGAAATCATTGAAGCCCACCATCAAATGCATCCATGAAAAGCCTTGAGACCTGACGGAATCATAGCTAGTTTCTACCAACAAAACTAGCCCTTGGTAAAAAGTGATATTTTGAAAATGTTTGAAGAGTTTTACCATTCAAGCAAGCTGCCTAATGGTCTGAACAGCACTCATATAGTACTAATTCTGAAAGCTACCCACCCCTCTTCAATTAAAGATTTTAGGCCTATCTCCCTCTGTAATGTAGCCTACAAACTTGTTTCCAAAGTCCTTTGCAATAGATTGAAGTTAATCCTTCATTCTCTAATCGAGGAATTCAAAGGAGCCTTCTTGGCAGGCAGGCAGTTTTGTGACAACATCCTAGTGATACATGAGGCGTTACACTCACTAAAAATCAAAAGAAAAGGGAGGATAGGTGAACCCATAATCAAGTTGGACATGGAAAAAGCATATGACAGAATGGAATGGTCCTTTATTGATGCAGTTCCTGCCAAATTTCAGTTTAGTTCGGTATGGAGAAGGTGGATAGAGGAATGCATTCAAACAGTCTCATATGAGATTTCAATTAATGAGAATTTGTCGGAGAAAACCACTCTTCAAAGAGGTATAAGGCAAGGTGATCCATTATCACCTAACTTATTGATTATGGGTGCTAAGGTTCTATCAAATGCTTTGTCCAAGGCTGAAACAGAAGGGCTTATTCATGGGTTTGCGCCAAGATGAATGCAACCATCAATTCCCCACATGTTTTTCGCAGATGATATAGTTCTCTTCTGCAGAGCTTCGATGGTAAAAGTTTCTTGCATCAAGGATATTCTGAAAACATACGAAATAGCACCAGGGCAACAAATTAACATCCGGAAGAGTTCATTATGTTTCTCTCTTAATACCGCGCCTACCTTGCAGAATCAATTGGCAAATAGTCTGAGCATCTCAAATTGTGGGGATTTGGTGGATACTTGGGGCTTTGTGCCAATGTAGAAGTGTAAAAAATAATGGTTTGATGAGCTGAGAAAAAAAGTGGATTCGAAGGTGAATGGGTGGTCTGAATGTCTTATAAATAATGCTGGTAAAGAGATCTTGCTTAAAGTAGTGGCATTATCCCTTCCCGCATTCGTAATGAGGTGCTTCACAATGTCAAGTACACTTATAAATGATTTGGAAAACACTTTTGCTCGCATATAGTGGGTTTCAAATTCCTTGAGAAGGAAGATTCATTGGACGACATGGGACGCTCTACAAAAACTAAAAAAAGAATGAGGCTTGAATTTCAAGAACTTACTAATATGAACATAGCTTTTTTAGCAAGAAAATGATGGAGGATCCTAATCAATCAAACAGGTCTTTTAAGCCGAGTCCTAAAGAATAAATACTTTCCAAATTTGGAGTTTCTACAGGCCTGAATTCAGGGAAGCATTTTATGGGGCTGAAGGAGCTTGATATGGGGCAGACAACTTCTGGAGGGTGGAATTTTATGGAAAGTAGGAGATGGGAGTTCCATAAAAATATGGTCAGATCCGTGGATTCCAAGAAAGGGAAATGAAAGTTAAATCCCATCAGAACGACACTGTTGTATTAGTCTCAGACCTCTTCATTTCAAATACCCGAGTTTGGGACATAGATAAAGTGAACTGATTGTTCAACAAAGAGGAAGCAAGGATTATCGTAAGTATCCCATCAGATGGGTTGGGAAGGGAGATTGAGGCTTCGGGTAATGAGAGTTTTAACAGGGGCAGGGAGCATGCTGTTTGGTTCTTAACTTGGAAATTGGATGTGGCTCCCAAAATCCAATTTTTCATATGGAAGTGTTCATGGGTTGTCACCCCACAAAAAACACCCTTATTAAAAGAAAATGCAGAATTGAGGATCCGAGCTATCCTTTTTGTAAGGAAGAGGATGAGTCGATCACGCACTGTCGCAATGTGCGTGCGACGCGGAGCGGCAATTAAAAAAATTTATTTTTGTTTTAGGAAAAAGAA